>JAFVLL020006045.1:0-24883 GCA_021397915.2 Tor tambroides | reverse complement strand
GCCAACAATTCACTAAAAATGTTTTTTTATTGGTCTTATGAAGTATTCTAATTTGTTGAGATAGTGAATTGGTGGGTTTTTGTTAAATGTGAGCTGAAAATCATCACAATTAAAAGAACCAAAGACTTAAACTACTTCAGTCTGTGTGCATTGAATTTATTTAATACACGAGTTTCACAATTTGAGTTGAATTACTGAAATAAATGTACTTTTCCACAACATTCTAATTTATTGAGATGCACCTGTAGTAGTTAGTATGTTAATATATTCAGTTCCTGTTTAACTAAAGAAAATAAGAAAATAACTTAAAGCAGCAGTTCTCAGCTGGTCTTCTGGTCTCCAGCATTTATTGATGTTTTTGTCTGTATATTGAAAGCATCATGGAAACCTGTGCTGCAGATCTTAAATCAGTTCAACCAAGAGCACAAAAATATGGAAAATATTTACCTGATCATAAGGTAATGTTAAATTTGACAGCAGCACTAATTAATCTACAGTGTATCCCCTGTTGTTTAATTTTACAACATTAAAACACACAGTATTTAGTAATAGCAACTTTAGAAATAATTCCAGAGCCTGTATGTGGGTCTCTTATTAGCTTTGCACATCTGGCCACTGCAATTCTCCCTCATTCATACTCCACTTTGCAGTTGGATTGACATGTGAGCACGACCACTCCAGGACATAAATGTTGTTTTTCAGTTATTGCTGTGTATCTGTGACTTTACGCTTGTCATATTTCCTGCTGGAAAATAAATCTTCTGCCAAGCCAGAGGTATCGTGCAGTCTTCATCAGGTTATCCTCTAGGATTTGCCTGTATTGTACTGCATTTTTTTACCCTCTACCCTCAGAAGCCTGCCAGGCATTCCCACAGCATGATGCTGCCACCACTGCGGTTCACTGTGGGGATGGTGTGTTTCTGATCTGCAGTGTTTGGCTTATGCCAAATATGCCGCTTATTCTAATGGCCAAACATCTCAATTTTGGTCTCATCAGACCATAGAACCTTCTTCCAACTGGCTTCAGTCTCTCTCACATGCTGTGCTGAGACATTTTTCTTTAATAGTGGATTTATCTTTGACATTCTCCCATTAAGATGTAGCTGGTGAAGCCCTGGAGCAACAGTTAAATGTGCAATCTCTCCAATTTCAGCCACTGAAGATTGTCAATCCTTCAGAAATCCCTATTTGCCTTCCGGTTAGAGGTAGATTTATACTACTATTATACTTTATTTACTTGCTAAGTGGTCCTGATCACCCTGAATAGTATGATTTTTTTATTCCTTACTTTTATTCAGCAAAGATGTATTAAATTGATCAAAAGGGACAGGAAAGACATTTAAAATGCTACAAAAGGCTTCTACTTCAATTAAATGCTGCTCTTTTGAACTTTATATTCATCAAAGAATCCTAAAAATGTTTTCCACAAAAATATTAAGCAGCCACGGTTTTCAACATTGATAATAAGAAGAAATGTTTCTTAAAGTGACAGTTCTCCCAAAAATTAAAATGTCATTTACTCACCCTTAAGTTGTTCCAAACTTGTATGAACTTCTTTTGTCTGTTAAACACAATTTTTATTTTGAAGCATATGGGTAACCAAACAGCTGATGGACCCCACTGACTTCCATAGTATTGATTTCCATACTGAGTCAAAGGGGTCCATCAACTGTTTGGTTATCCATATTCTTCAAAATATAATTATATGTTAAACAGAAGAAAGAAATTCAAACAGGATTGGAACTTGACAGTGAGTAACAGATGACATAATTTTCATTTTTGGGTAAACTAACCCTTTAAGCACCAAATCAGCATATTAGAATGATATCTGAAGGATCTCGTGGCACTGAAGACCGGATTACTGTAGCTTTGCCATCACAGTAATAAATAAGATTTTACAATATATTAACATAAAAACAGGTTATTTTTTAAAATATCACTTTAAATTAAATTTATTAGTTTTTACTGTATCGCATGATCAAATGAATGTAGCCTTAATAAGCAAAAAGGATTTCCAGAGATCTAATGATAGGTTTCCTGCGGCATAAAAACTAAATTACGTCAAAAACAACAAAATAAGAAAAGACCATTACTTTTAATAAGCACTGCACATAAAAAAATAGCACTGAATCAACTTTCACCATTTTTCTGGTAGGTCAGAAAGCCTAAGGTCTGTTGAATTTCAGCATTTAAACATCACAAGCTAAAATGAGTCACAGACAAACTGATTTTAATATAGATTCAGCATATTGTGCAAGTATGTATCCATGCTTCAGTGATGCATTTCTTTTCCCAGCAGGTTTTATTTTCTCTCTCTTTCTCAGGTAGGGCTCCTGGACGGTCCTCTGGACGGTCCTCCAGACGGCCCCTCACACTCCTCTGTGCAGTCATGTGTGAGATGAGCAGATCTCAGAGGGGCAGAGAAAGGGCCAGACTCTCCAGCCTAACATATAAGGGCTGTCAGAACCACAATCCTAATTAGTTATTTTCTGCTTCTGTGAGCTATACAGTTTAAACTTGTCAAAGAGGCTTGCTTGGGCTTCACACCTCTCTCTCCACTTTTGTTTAGCTTGTGGGTACGTGGAGGAAGCGCAAACAGACATAAATAATCATCACTCTTGCATTTAACACAACAACAACGCCTGAGAAATAAAACAAATGAACATGAGGGGGTGTGAGAAAACTCTCAGTCTCTGACAAGTTCTCTGCATGGGCAAAAGAACATGGCAGGAGGGTGACAGGCAAAAAAATAATGTCTAGTCTAGTCAAACAAAATCTTACAAACTGTAGCTTGGTAAAGAAGACTCAAGAAATGTGGGACTGTGACACTAGTGTATTGTTAAAAAATGTATCAGAAAAATAAAGAAAACTACATTACAGCTAACCTTTTTTGTAAAAAGCACCATAAAGCATGACCAAACCAACAGTAGAAACAAGCGGTTGGGATTTCTTCCATCACAAATTTTCTTTCATTACTGGAGCAAACTAATACATTTCTAATTAAGGTGCTCATTACAAATACTCGGTCAGACTTTATTTTAAGGTCCAATTCTTGCTATTATCAAACCATTAACTACAACTTTTGCCTCAAACTCCTAATTAGCTGCTTATTAATAGCTAGGAGGTAGTTGTTAAATTTAGGTATTGGGTAGGATTAGGGATGCAGAATATGGTCATGCAGAATATGTGCTTTATAAGTACTAATAAACAGCCAATATGCTAATAACAGGCCCTCTCACCCCAAACCATTGCACACTATTGGTTAAACATGTCAGGCCACTGAAACAAACAGAACAGACATACTTAAAAGGTTAAAGTCAAATGAGTAGGATGTCTGAATGCTCAGCACTCTAAACCAGCAAACACGGATTGTGTTCTTAACATTAGTGTGTGGTTATGATTTGATTATATTTTTGTTAATATTCTTGGAATGTTCTTATAACCATAAACTATTATTCCCAGAACGTTTTTTGGGAGTTTTTATTAACAACCTATTATAAAAACTTTAAAAGAATGTTAAATAAAGGTTGTTTTTAAGTTTTTGTTTTCTATAATCATGAAGTAACCCTTAAAAGAACATTACAGAGAGGTTAAAAACAGTGAATGAGTCTTTTCTTGGTTCACCAGAATAGAATGTTAGGACATTTATTTTAAGAATGCTCTGGCAACCAAAATTGTAAGCTGTCAACAAGGCAATTGTACACTCTCAGCAAAAACTGTCCCTATTAGGGTACAATTATGGCTTATGGCTCATTTCCACCAAGCAGTACGGGTCAGTACAGTACTGTAAGGTACAATTTGGGACGGTACACTCTTAACAATAAAGGTGCTTAAAAGGTTCTTCACAGCGATGCCATAGAAGAACCATTTTTGGTTCCACAAAGAACCATTCAGTCAAAGGAACCATCTCTTTCTTACTTTTTTATATTCTGAAGAACCTTCTTTTGCCACAAAGAACCTTTTGTGAAACAGATGTTAAAGGTTCTTTACGGAACCATATAAGACAAAGTTTCTTCTATGGCATTGTGAATCACTTTTATTTTTAAGAGTGTACACCATGATCTGACTTGCGTTTCCACCACCAACAGTATCCTTAGCAGTGCAAGTGACGATTCTCTGTCAACCAATCAACGTTCTGCAGTGAGTCTAGTTCCACCTTTTAGGTACCAGACTACTGTACTAGGTACTTCAACAGCAGGGTCCCAAAAAAGTGTTATGGTATGGTTCGCTATTTTGGTACCATTCACAAGTTCTGATAATGGAAACGGAAATAATTGCATACCGTACTGTACTGAACCGTAACGCTCAGTGGAAACGAGCCATTAGTACTTCAAAACAGTTTTTGTGGAAGTACCTTAAGGGTACACATTACTATACTTTAAGGCACTAGTATACACCTTTGAGGGTATATAAAGCACAGAGTTGTCCCAGTGACAACTGTTGCAGGCCCTGAGAGGTATAGTCTTCATCTAATTCAGTACATAGTAAAAAAGTACAGGAATTCAGACAGCCTGGGTTTACATTGATCGGGAAGTCAACCATAAAACTGGCCAAGGAGAAAGTGTTTTTATCAATGAAAAAAAAATGTCACACTTCAGCTTTGACGAAGGCTTGTCAAAAATTTAGACATCCTTCTCGTCTTTCTCTTTCATTCTGCTCTTTAAATTATTCGCTCCTGCTGTTGGCCCATGTAGCGTATGGACGAATCAGACACACATTTAGTCATTATATTTAATGAATAATTCAGGAAACCCTCTCATTCCACAAACAAATTGTGAGGGTCGTTGGACCCTTCTCCTGGAAGAACACCCTAAAAGGCTCAGTTACCAGGGAAACCATCTGATAAGACTGTTTTATTGCTCAAAAGTATGTGAGATGCGAAGTGCAGGCTCTCCACTCCATGCCCATAAAAACAGAACTTTCCTCCCTTTGGTTTTCTATGAATTAATTCTTTGAATGAATACACATATCTTTAGATCATTGTGTATATTATTACTGTTCTTGTATATGTTCTTGTGTATTGTATCCTGTTCTATGCATGCTTACGATAGATCACTAGGTAATCTCACTTTAGTTGTATCGTGTTTAGTCTCTATCAATTCGTCTTCGGATGATCTAATTGAGAGGGAAT
Organism: Tor tambroides; assembly: GCA_021397915.2. Taxonomy (NCBI): domain Eukaryota; kingdom Metazoa; phylum Chordata; class Actinopteri; order Cypriniformes; family Cyprinidae; genus Tor; species Tor tambroides. The sequence continues at coordinate 19,752 of JAFVLL020006045.1, read as the reverse complement.
ATTACACGTTGATACCTATGCAACATATTAGTGTCCTAAGAATCTGAAGTAGTTTGTGCATTAACCCCATGCAAATTACCATGCTCAGAGACAAAGAGTCATAAAAACTTTCCCTCCATGAGTTCAGGATGCTCATTGGCTCTTTGACATCACAGAGGTGTGACCTCCAAAGCAGATAAAGCTCTCACGTAAGTGACGCCTCCCAGTCTGCGTTTCTGTTAGATTACTGAGATGAGGATGTGAGCTAGGACTCTTCTGGACCTTTAAGTTTTGCGCCAGGCCTTGCGGCCTTGACTTTCCATTCAACCAAGGATCTCAGCAGATCTCTTTCTTAGCTCTTTTTTCCCTTTCTACCTGGGAAGAAACTCCCAATTACCACTGAGCCAGAATAACATCTTTTGGAGTTCATCACCCTTCAAACCTGGAAGAACTTGAAGAACTCCAACACCACCAAACCTTCAAACCATCAGAACTTTCATCCGAGACTGCAGCCGGACACTCGTTCAATGACCAAAAGGCAATGCAAGTATCGTACATTTAACTAAACGAAACAGAGGTTTAGTATAAGTTATAGACCCCGTTATAAACGGCGCTGATGGTTTTATTCAGGTGGTTAACTGACTCTTTTCATAGCTTCATTCTCTGGTTTCCTGATGGTTTCATCCATCAACTCTCATTTGCCCTTTTCCCATGTATGAGTGAATGTATGTTTGTTTGTTTGTTTGACTAGTTTGCGTTAGTGTTTAGTTAATAAAACTCTAGTGCACAAATTACATGAGTTTCTGATTCTGCCTTGCAAATTAATGTCCCTTTACGATTTTTGATCCTTACTGCATGCTCTAATGTATTAATACTTAGGAAAGTATTTTCTGTGGCCAAGAAAATATCCTTTCTTAGAATTGATATGAACGTACACTGAATGTTTGCTGGACGAACAGATTAGTTGATGGCAATTTATTTCTGCTACAGTTATTACTGTCAGCCGATATAAATAATTGTAATTAATCATGATTAATTGTAATTATTTATATACAATTCCCTTTTAAGCAAATTTGCTACACCCATAACAGAACGACCCGTGCACACCGGTCTCATCAGAGCTACAAAGCAGTTTTCAAAGATCCACAGGTCTGCTCGGATCTGTGATTGTGTTTGCGAGTATGTTTGTGTGTGCGTGCAGAGACTGCAGATGGTCGTTCTCTTTGAAGGTGCTGCAGGCTGAAACAGCCTCTGAGGTCCACTTCACTATAGAAGAGGACTGACGCAACCATTCACGAAAAATAAGGCCAAGCACAAAACTGAACCTTGCTTTCAACATACGTATGCGTTTTCCCATCTCCCCAATGCCATAAATCCAATCCAATATAGCTAAAGCACTTCGATTAGGCAAACACCCAGGTGTATGTATGCTTTTGAGGGTAACAACTGAGTTATCTTCACTCAGTGTTGAGCAAGGCACCGGGTGTAATTCGGAATTTGTCTGCGTTTCAGGGCTGTGTGACATATGGGCGTCTGGTAAACTGTGGCCCTAAGGTTCCAAGCAGATCGATAAAGAAAAACGGCCGCCGTGTGATTTAATATGGTACGATGCTGACACACCCCATTCTCATAGGATACCGAAGGTTGTGTTAAATACAGAGGAACTAAACTGTTCATCAAAGTTCTTTCTGGTACGTGCAAGCTGATTGGAGGGGAGCGAGTGGGCGTAACCTTAACACGCGTTTGTAATATCCCAGCTGACCTCGACTATTCAGGATAAGCGTAAAACAGAGAAGCGGAGGTCTCCTGAGAACACAGCTAACAATAAACGTGTTATGGGGCGTCCGATTGCAGTGTTGCTGGTGAATGGATGGTTGATCATAATTATGGAGAAGCAGGAGAAATGACCAGTGTGAAAGGAGATGGGCGGCATGCATCAGTGAGTGCGTGTGAAAGCCACGTGCGCACCCAATCATTCACAGCGCTTTACTTACTGCTGCCACACTGCCAAGTACGGCATTTCCCTTCCCATCTCCCCATCAATGGCTAACCAGTCAGATCTGTTTCATCTGCCAAATTATATCTCTTTATTCTTCAGGATAAACATCCTGCTGGAGATGGACTGCACTTAAAAATGAAAGGGGCGAGATTCTGTAAAAGGAAAAGGGCTGGTCGAAATCAAGTGTGTTTCACAAGAGCAGATGGAGGTTCCAGCACAGATGACTCTCAATGGGTGAGAGCTGTACACACTCCAAACGCCATTGAGCCACATAGTGCATAGCCATGTGCCCATAATGCATTACGGATAAGCATTAGTACAGGCTGGAGGTGGGCTTGAAAAACACAGGGAGGGAAGAAGTGAGAGAATAAATGCTAGAGTAACATCTCAATAAGCAGGAACTATTGAATTATTTTAACACTTTCTCCTATACCAGTTTAATGTGGAGAGGCCAAATAGCCATTTGTAGCTTGAACAGTGTACACTGGGCCTCTTTCAGAACATTGCTATTTTTGTTTGAGTGGTAGAACCTGTCAACAAATGAGTTTGGATTTTTTTCCCAAAACTATATACCCCTTTGCAACGTTTGGGCGATGAATATGAATGATGCTTAAAGGGATAGTTCACCCAAAAAAAATTATGAAAGAAAATTTGGTCAAATATTACTCACCCTCATGTCGTTCCAAATCCGTAAGACCTCCGCTCATCTTTGGAACACAAATTAAGATATTTTTGATGAAAACCGAGAGCTTTCTGACCCTGCATAGACATCAACGCAACTGACACGTTCAAGCCCCAGAAAGGTAGTAAGGACATGGTTAAAATAATCCATGTGACATCAGTGGTTCAACCTTAATTTTATGAAGCTACAAGAATATTTTTTGTGTGCAGTTGTGTTGCTGTCTATGGGAGGGTCAGAAAGCTCTCGGATTTCATCAAAAATATCTTTATTTGTGTTTCGAAGATGAATGAAGGTCTCACAAGTTGGGAACAACTAAAATATTAACCAGCACAACTATTTTCAACTGTGATGATATTTTTTGAGAACTAAATCAACATATTAAAATAACGTCATTACCTGACTTTAAAATATACTGAAAAAGATAACTTAACTTTTTGATCAGCTGAATGTTGAAAAGCCTGAATATCAGTAAAAATATATATCCAGTCACACTTTATTTTAATGTAAAATTCTCACTATCATCAAAACATTAACTACAACATTTGCCTCCTATTTTACTGCTTATTAATAGTTAGTAAGGTAGTTGTTAAAGGGTTACTCCACCCCAAAATGAAAATTTTGTCATTAATCACTTACCCCCATGTCGTTCCAAACCCGCAAAAGCTTCGTTCGTCTTCGGAACACAATTTAAGATATTTTAGATGAAAACCGGAAGGCTTGTGACTGTCCCATTGACTGCCAAGTAACTCTCACTGTCAAGGCACAGAAAAGTATGAAAAGCATCATCAGGATGGTCCATCTGCCATCAGTGGTTCAATCTGAGCTTTATCTATCTCGCGCAGCGTAGCGCCATTTTTAGATATTATCTGCTGGACGCAAACTGTGTACGCTCTTCTGTATCAGCCGCAACACAAGGATGTGCTATTTTCATTCAAATTAAAGCGTAAATAACTTAGAATAGCGCATCCTTGTGTTGCGGCTGATACAGAAGAGCGTACACAGTTTGCATCCAGAGGATAATATCTAAAATGGCGCTACGCTGACGTGGAGACAGAGAGGAGACGAATTGTTGAAAAAACGTAGTTATTTTTATTTTCTTTGCGTACAAAAATTATTCTCGTCGCATCATAAAATTCAGATTGAACCACTGATGGCAGATGGACTATCCTTACAATGCTTTTGATACTTTTCTGTGCCTTGACAGTGAGAATTACTTGGCAGTCAATGGGACAGTCACAACCCTCCCGGTTTTCATCCAAAATATCTTAAATTGTGTTCCGAAGACAATCGAAGCCTTTACGGGTTTGGAACGACATGGGGGTAAGTGATTAATGACAAAATTTTCATTTTGGGGTGGAGTAACCCTATAAGTTTAGGTATTGGGTAGGATTAGGGATGTAGAATATGGTCACGCAGAATATGTGCTCTATAAGTACTAATAAACAGCCAATATGTTAATAATAGGTATGCTAATAAGCAACTAGTTAAAAGTGAGAATTTGAGAGTGAGAGTCCCAATACTAAAGTGTTACCATATATCCAAATCCATTATCAGTCAAAAACATTATCTCTACAGGTAACTACCCACCCGTCCTTAGCATTATGCTTGCTGAGTTCTGCATGGTCAGTTTTGGATTGTCAGAAATACTTCAGATCATGAATCAGAGCCCCTCAATCTGTAGATGTTTGTACAAATATATAATATAATATAATATAATATAATAATGTATGAATAACCCACCGAAAGATTGAACACTGAGCTGTGAGGGTTAGCTTACGTTAAACACAGCATGGCAGGAGGCCTTAACCAACCACACACACACCCACACACATTCACTCTCTTTCTACCTGATTTATGGTTGTGCACAGGCTGCTGCTGTGCTTCGTGTCAGACGTAAAGATAAATTAATGCCCGCATGGATGCGAAAGTGGCTGATGAATTCATCTCATTCTTAAGTCATGAATGTATGGGGGCGAGACATGGCCACAGACAGCTCTGGGCTCTGTGCTGCACTGAAGACCATATGCATATAAACACCCACCCACCCACAAGAGAACAAATGAGAGAGATACAGTCTCTACAGTCTCTTACTCTGCATGGTCTTCACAGTGAAAAATTACCATTCAAGAGAGAAATGTACCTTTACATGGTAACAAAAATGAATCTGTCTGAGATAAATGTATCTATTCAACATAAATACTTAATAAAATGCCATTATTAAACATTAAGCTTACATCTGCCCATGGAAAAGCACTTTATCTTAATTGAAGATGATCTGTCTTGTCAATAAGTGAGCCAACAAAAAGAAAAGAAGCCAACAGTAAAGAACAAAATGTGTCACAGGACAGATATAGGTATGACACACAAGGAAAACACACAAAGGAGACTCTAAGATCTAGTTTTCACACAAAAATTCTACATAGTTATATAGGCATTTATTGTATGTAATATATGGTGTTTAATATTTCTACATACAAATGACTAGAGTTTACCTAAAAGTAAATGACCTCCTAGGTATTTGGTTAATGCAAAAAACACAGACTTGTAGTATTTTAATCTCAGTATTAAAATAATACAGTTTCAAAAATTTAAACAATTTCAAAAATAGAAATGTATGTCCCTGCCATGTAAAAATAAGGATGTAATAATGGCTCAAAAGTAGTAGTCTTTTCTTTCACATTTCAGAGAGTACATTCCAGCTAGCAAGTGTTTTTCACTGTTACTGGAGCACTGGAGTGAATCAACTGAGTTTCGACAAGACAGACAGAGGGAATTTGCTTGGAAAGTGGGAAAGTAGTGAATAAAGAGTAACTTACCTTTTTGTATCTGGGTATAGGGAGCTACACTCCATCAAGAACAATTTACAGCATGCAGCCAAGCCATGCAGAGAGAGAGATGTGTGCATGCAAGGCAGAAAAAGTGGAAGAAAGAGCAGAAAAACAACAATGACACAAAATAAAACTATTTACACATATAAGTTTAGAAATAAAGACAACACAAAAAGCATGATGTAAAAGAAAAACAGCATGTGAAAATACAGAGGGGGAAAATGAAGCGCCCAGGGGGTTTGACCCATGTGCTAAAAATATATGTGGTATTGTGCCCACTGATTTTTCTAAATGTAGAACTTTTGTGTATCTGTATGACTCAATCTGATAGTCAGTACAACCCTAAATTTAGCTGTCATGAAGTGATGGAGTGTTCGGAGGTGTATTGCAGCAAACAAAAAAAATTGTAAATGCTGTTAGATCAACCCCCAATTTCATCTTCAAAGGATGTCAGGGCAGCACTTTTGTTCTAAATAAATGCTTTATTTTGGCTTTGCTTTCTTGTTGTTTAGTTGTTTAGTGCCCATAGTTTACACGAGAACATGTCACATTATTCAAAACAAGAAAATCAACTGAGAGAGAAAAGTTGGAGCTGGAATATGTCAGTCAAATAAAACTTAATGTTACACTTTTAAATGTGTACTGACTAATATGAGTGACACCACAGGCAAAACAAATAATGAGAATGGATATCATTTCATTAAAAAAGTAGCATGTTAATTTACTGCCTGGGGGTTCAATTAAGTATCCATTTATCTAGTTTAATGCTTCATTTCTGTTTAAATAGCATGTGTCACATCAAACTCTTGACAATTGCACAAAGTAATCCAAAAATGAGATGTTAAACACGCATACAAGGTTTATGAACAGATTAGGGTTAATTCTGTCAGGACCACTATTGTCGAAGATGACTGACAATTAGCATACAGTTTGGATTGGCGGTATGTTTCTGTTCTGGGCAAGAACTCCCTGCGCATCCATGCAGTGTAGCAATTTATAATCAAAAGGGAATTGTATATAAATAATTACAATTAATTATGATTAATTACAATTATTTATATCGGCTGACAGTAATAACTGTAGCAGAATTAAATTGCCATCAACTGATCTGTCCGTCCAGCGAACATTCAGCGTAAGTTCATATCAACTCTAAGAAAGGATATTTTCTTGGCCACAGAAAATACTTTCCTATTAATGCATTAGAGCATGTAGCGAGGGTCAAAATCGTAAAGAGACATTTAATTTGCAAGGCAGAACCAGAAACTCATGTAATTTGTGCACACAACTTTTATTAACTAAACGCTAACACACATAACTAATCTAAACAAACAAACGAATAAACACACACTCACGCGTACATACAAAGGGGAGCTTAAGTGGATGAATGAAGCCATCAGGAAACCAGAGAATGCAGTTATGGAAAGAGTCACTTAACCACCTGATTAAAACCATCAGCGCCGTTTATAACGGGGTCTATAACTTATACTAAACCTCTGTTTTGTTTAGTTAAATGTATGATACTTGCATTGCCTTGGTTGTGACGAGTGTCCGGAATGCAGTCTCGGATGAAAGTCTTAATGGTTTCAAGGTTTTGGACTATATATTCCTCCTCAATTTCATGTCTGCCTTCCGCTCCGCACGGTCGCACATCACACAGAAATGTCAACAACTAGGCTTTATCGTTATTATCATGGGAAGACTAATTCTTATTGTGGGGAGAATTTTTACTGGTATATCGCAAACGATAATATATCGCCCATATATCGTGATAACCCCCTTAGGGTAAACAGAACAGAACCAACATAAATGTATTGCAGATATCATTAATGTTCAGTATTTTAATATAAACATATAAACAAATTAGTCTGATTCAAAGGGGAATCAGAAGGCCGAATCCTGACTGGATGAGAGGAGGAGTTGGGGATAGAGGAGGGTAATTAGCTATTGAGCAATCTGAAAGCTGCTGCTAATACTGAAGGTCCTTATATCTGAGTGCTGTGACAGATGTTGCATCCTTATAGGTAGACGTGGATAAGCTGAGAGTCAGCTGATGCGAGCTTGACTAACGTGACCTACCAGAACTAATGCTATGCTTGATATATAGTGGCTAATTAATAACAAAATAACTGATAAATGTAATATTGATCTTGCTTATCTTACTTTTACGCAGTATATCTAATGCATTTTAAATGTAGAAAATACTTTGTTTGAAAAGTGTGCTTTCTTTCAAATAAATTTCATTTGGTTTGGCTTTTTTTGATGCAATGACATGCATACAGTCGTGGGGCAGTCGTGGCCTAATGGATAGAGAGTTGGACTTGTAACCCGAAGGTCGTGGGTTCGAGTCTCAGGTCTGGCAGGGACCACGACTGACCCTTGAGCAAGGCACCTGAACCCCAAACTGCTCCCCGGGCGCCGCAGCATTGGCTGCCCACTGCTCTGGGTGTATGTTCACTGCTGTGTGCATGCACTTGGATGGGTTAAATGCAGAGGACAAATTCCAAGTATGGGTCACCATACTTGGCCACATACCACTTCCCTTTCCCTTTCCATACATATGATATCCATACATTTGACACCCAAAAATGTAAATTCTGTCATCATAAATTCACTCACCCTCATGTTGTTCAAACCTGTAAGACTTTCTTTGTTTTGAAGATATTTTAGAAGAATGTTGGTACAAACTTTAGTTTTCACTTATATCCATTGTATTTTTTGTCAATATATTGGAAGCAAAACTGTTTGGTTACTGACATTCTTCCAAAAATTTAATAAAAGTAATGCAGAATTGGAACACCATGAGCTGAGAAAATGACAATTTTCATATTTTGGGTGAACTATCCCTTTAAATATTCAAAAACTTTTTGAGGCCACTGTCTGGAACAGATAACCTTTTTTTGGCATGTTATTTAAAAGAAAGCACCCATGGCCACAAATCACAGGGTCAAAATGTACATAATGGAACAGGCAGAGTGTGTTCCTTAGAGTTGCGTTCAAGGACATCTCAGTAATGTGCGCAAAGGTTGGTGACCTCCTCTCGTTCCACTGTTGATGTGACACATTCCTCGCCTTGCATCATAGAGCGAACACTCCTGGTGAGCCCATGACCCCTGTACATCTGCAGCTAATAAGGACGACCCTTTCAAAGCTGTCAGTTCCATGGAAAGAAAGAGCATATCACAGACAGGTAACTTTAATTGAGTAGATGGGAGGGGGAACGTTGGGCCGGCGGCGGGGAGACCTGGGAAAATGGCGATGGGTGAATCGTGCATTGAATTGGGGTCAGTGAAAGGGAGGGCGGTTTTCTTTAATGGAGGCTGTCGTTTGAAAAGGCTGTGGTGCACGTTAAGGTTGGAGCAGATGTGTCCTTGTGTGACACAATATGAGCAATATGTGCTCTGAAATGGATCTTGGAAGGCACCTTTGTGAGGGGTGAATGAATGAATGGCTACATTCCTCTTTCTCATCACGTATGTCTGTTCAGAAGGACGAATGTCCTGGCACTTAGGAAATGGTGAAATATTATTCTGATAAATGACTTTGGTGGTGACAGATGTCTACTTGTAGGTGATTTATATTTTAGTATATAAGAGTTACGGTTCTCCAATCTGAACGGTATTCCAAGGTTGATGATACAAAGTCCAACAACACTGCAACTTTTCAATCTGCCTGTCTGTGTTCACAACCCTCCAGATCATAGTATATGAGCTGGGGAGTGAAACTGGAGTGGGTGCTACTTATAATTTTGCTTATCATAATTCATCAGCTTAGTCACTGACATCAAACTCTATAGAGTGCAACAGCTGGGATCTGGATTAAAAATCCATTTTTTTCTATATAGAAAAAAATCTGTTTTTAATGATAACTTTTAAACTCTTTAAGACAGACATACCGTGAGCTATGAGGTTAATGAATCATATATGCTTCTGTTGAAGCCATCAGCCCAAGCAATTTTTTTAAATTAATTGTTTAACAGACGCATTCCTGATGAAAAACTACATTACTCATAATTTTGCAAAGAAATCTCCACCAATCAGAATTTCAACAATCAAATCATGCCAAAAAAGCTCCACCTACTCCCATGAAGCACTGGGAATGACATAATAGAGCCTGTCTTTCTTTGCTGACAAACCATTAAATATTTAAATACTACAGTATAAATGTGCAATAAACCTGAAATGTATTCTCTCTTTTCTCTCTCTGAGTATAATATATATATGAAGAGTTTATTTGCAAAAACCGATAAACTCCACTTTAAAAAAAAATTAGCTGATTGCCATGCATTAATCTCCACATATAGCCAGATCTGAACCCTAAACACATTTTGTCAAAAAGTGGTATTGTCCACTTCCAAGGCATTGCATGTTCACATTTTACTGCAGAAACCAACAAGTGCCCTTGTTGTTTTTGAACAGAAGCCGATAAGATCATTTTAGCGAATCAGTGCGCTGTATTCAGGTCAGGTGACAAGGCTGCTTTCACTTTGAAAAGACGTGCTAGCTGAGAGGACCTTCGTCAAAGCTGACTAAATGTGATCGAAGATGGATAATTTCAACATGATGAACCTGTGATATCTTCATTCTTCAGGGCGTAAAAGGAAAATAAAAGATGAAACATTTTCACGGAGACTTGCAAAAGCAGCGCGTTACATAGTGAGGGAAAATCTCCGTGTATTACGTGTAATCACATCCATACAGTTTATGATCACAACAACAACCTTTGTCAGGCATCTACATTGTAATCTGAGGAGATTACAAAGATTAAACGAGTGTTTTTTTAAACTCTAAAATATGAAATGTGGAGTTAACTGCTTTTGACAAAAAACGACTGTTGGAGTTATCTGCTTTTGCTATAAAACAAACATTTAATATGTAAAAAAACATACTTTCAATGAACTTTAATTTTGTAAATTACCTGTATTTGTTTAAGTTATTACTTAATCAAAACAACCCAACTGCATTTTGATTGATATTACTTGGAATGCGTAATAAAAAACGTGATTTCTGAAAAAAAAAAAAAATGGAGTTATCGGTTTTTGCAAATGAACTCTTCATATTATACAGTCATGGCCAAAAAGATCTGCACCCTTGGTATGAACAAAGGCGGCTGTGAAAATTAATCTGCATTGTTACTCCTTTTGATCTTTTATTTAAAAAATTCACAAAAATCTAACCTTTCATTGGATAATAAGAATTTAAAATGGGTGGAAATATCATTATGAAATAAATGTTTTTCTCTAATACACATCCTATTGGAAAAAAAACAATAAAAGAAAGAAAAACACTTTCAAAACCAAGGCTCATGAAAAAGTAGATACTGTTGTAGTTTATTGGTATTCACAGTTGTATTCTGCAAGATAGACAGATGTTCAAAGACTCGCACATATCAGTTCAGTTTGGAAGAGAAACGTTAGAGACTTAGTACAATGACACACTACTGTTCAAAAGTTTGGAGACAGTAAGATTTATTTTTATGAATATGTTTATGAATGTCTCTTGTGCATTTTCGTTTCATGCTGTGTTTTCATTTTTGGTTATGCTGTATGTAGGCAGTAAGCAACTAGCAAGGGTATGTAACCACACCTATTGAGTTTTAACACTCAATAATATGCAGTTGATTGTCTAGGTCTAGGATGATGGGTAATATGTACCCGACATCTCTTTTCATGCACATGTCCATCATATAAGCAATGTTTCACAACAAAATCATTACATTACAGTTACAGGCTGTAAACTTGATTCAATCACAAAGTGTCTGCTAACGTCATAGCTATGCTGAAGTGATGTCAGCAGGTGTAATCTCCACAATAAAAACCAGCAGGCAAATTCCTGGTAAGGCAAATGTTTTGTGTGATGGTTCTGATTTGATTACAAATACCTCATTATCTGTATTTCTGGATGTGTAAACCCCTGTAATCCCCCGTGTGCTCTGACATGCATGTCTCTGGATCTGCACTTATCACCGAATACCAACACATTCACCCCTGACACCACACCAACAGTCATATCCAACCACCTGCAACACTCATTTCACAAAACATTACTTTTTGTATCGATCTTCTGGTGATATTAGATATGGTCAGATCATTCTAACCACGTTAGTCACACATGCTACACATAGTCAGATTCTTTCAAGAACAGCCAATAGGAGGCAGATGTACAAGAGAGAATCCAGCGCTATCCATGGTCCTGATCCGTCTAAGCTTTTTTCTGCTATTGCCAGATGACTTAGGTCCACTGAAAGGTTATTCATAGATTGGAAACTAGTTTTCAGTATAGCCCAAATATAATACCAATCAAGCATATAAATATAAATATAAAATCAAATCAATGCTGCCCATTTAATAAAATGTACCGTGTTTTTGAAGTAGCTTATAAGTATGACTGATAATGATTCAGTACAATGATAAACTAGCATTTAAAGTTTTGAGGTCAGATGTTTTTGAAAGAAGTCTCTTATGCTCACCAAGGCTGCATTTATTTGATAAAAATACAGTAAAACAGCAATATTGTGAACTATTACAATAAATAAAAAATGGTTTTCTGTTTGAAAATATTTTAAAATTTATTTCAGTAATGGTAAAACTGACTTTTCAGCAGTCATTACTCCAGTCATGTGATCCTTCGGAAATCATTCTAATATGCTCATTTATTTAATTGCTCATTTAATGCTCAAAATCATTTCTTATTATTAATGTTGAAAGCAGCTGTGCTGCTTAATATTTTTGGAAACTATGATATTTTTTCAGGATTCTTTAATGAATAGGAAGTTTAAAAGAACATTTATTTGATCAAGATTTTTTTTAGAGATTTTTGTGTGTCAAATTCTAGGATAGCCAATCAGATCCAGATTGCAGTTTCTGCAGGTTTTATGAAGATAAATTTAAGAATTTTTTATTACAAAGTAAATTTAAAGAATAAATTGAATGGAACACAATTTAATAAAATGTGACCCTGGACCACAAAACCAGACATAAGGGTCATTTTTTTAAAATTGAGATTTATACATCATCTGAAAGCCTCATTTATACATCATCTGAATAAATAAGCTTTCCATTAATGTATGGTTTGTTAGGATAAGGCAATATTTGGCTGAGATACAACTATTTGAATATCTGGAATCAGAGGGTGCAAAAAAAAAAAAAAAAAAATCAAAATATTGAGAAAATCGCCTTTAAAGTTGTCCAATTAATGTTCTTAGCAATGTATATTACTAATCAAAAAATTATTTTTGATATATTTACAGTAAGAAATTTACAAAATATCGTCATGGAAAATGATCTTCACTTAATGTCCTGATGATTTTTGGCATAAAATAAAAATCAATAATTTTGACCCATACAATGTATTGTTGGCAATTGCTACAAATATACCTGTGCTACTTACGACTGGTTTTGTGATCCAGGGTCATATATGGTCTCTAAATGTAAATGTCTTGCATTAGCAATGCTTCCAACAAATCTCCATTACTTTTAAATTAATAAAAAAAAAAAAAAGTTGTTCTGCTCCCAACAACTAGAATATGGAAATAACTTTTACTGCATATTCTGATTAGACTCCAAAAAGTGGCATTGTTCCTCTGCATTTTTTCTTGTTTTCCAGTGGAAATGTCTAAAGATCACCAGAACGAAAACTTTTTAACATCTTTTTAAGACCTGCATAAACCCTGGGATTAACTTAAAGGGGTCAATGAACTGCCTCTGTTTTTTATTTTGTACTGTTCTCTGAGGTCCACTTATTAATGTTATAAAGACTTTTACATCAAAAAACATAATTTATAAGTAATAAGCTATTTTCTGTCCTGTTTTAATCCCCCTCATCAGAACGCTCCGTTTGAACAGGGGTCGCGGATTGTAGACTTAGAAGTAAATGCCCACTGCTATGATTGGCTGATAGTTGTGTATGCTTGACAGCCTACATCCTTCACAGGTGGACGCTGCAGTGATTTAGGTTAAAACTGCATAAATACTCGGTACATATCAAACAGTTTAACAGACAAAGCAATAGTGATCACATAATAAAAACAGTTACTCACACTTGTGTGTTGCGACCAGAGGCGTCATGCCCATTCAAACTGGCACGTGCCCTCTCAGATTTTTGAGCCAAGTGGATATTGAATGCAGCTATTTTTTTATATTTCACACAATCACACGAGCGTGATTAGAACATGCAGTGCGGCACAGCATCAGCTGCTAAATTCAAATCTGCGTTCGCACTTTGGCTGGCGCTGAGTCAGAGACAGACGCGTTTTTACAGCTGCACATTGTAACCAATCACACATGATTCTGTTGAGCTTATGAATGCAATGACCAATCAGAGGTATTCAGATGAGTCATCGCAGAAATGTTTTGTTCAGTGTGCGCGTTTGCTGAAGGAATTCTGCTCTCTGATGATTCTCTCATCAGAAACAACAAAGTGCAAATGTGCGTACGATGTAAGTAGGATATTTATTTCAGTGTAAACAGCTTCAGTGATTATAATGAGAGTTTTTGAGAGTGACAAATGTTCTTTGATAATGTAAATGTTCTTTGCTTTCTGTACAATGAAAGAGTTATAATTATTAAATTACAATGAATTTAATGTGAATTTAATAGAAACAAAGCCAATCGTATTAAAAATATGTTATGGCATGACACCCATATCTGGTACTACTAAATAAAAAGACATGTTTTTATGCGTAGTTAATAGATTACACTATCGCCCACTATAGATCAACTAACATAATATATAAAGGTGCAAAATGCATCTACTTACACATATTTGAGAATCAAGATATTTCATGTTATAGTTAACACGTTTGGGAATATTTGCCTTACCAAAAAAAAAAAAAATCAGTGCATGACGCCCCTGGTTGCGACATTACTGTCAGATCCTATATAGCCGGCACAGAATTGTCTTTTAGTTTCAATCTTTCTGTAAATCCCACGTCAAATTGTGCCTTGTTTTTAAACGAATCTGCGGTAAAATGAAGTGAACAAAGGACAGAGTTCTTACTGATGCAGTCTGAATCTTTATTAAAAATAAAGTCCATTCACTCTTTCCTAACTTTGCAATCAGAAGGAATGCGATGCAAAGACTGTTTTTTTCCACAGCTTGGCACTGCACAGAGTCTTGTCTTCTAAGCATCTTTATCGTTCAGTTTCTGTGTAGACCTGCATGTTCGCCTCTTGTTACTTACACTATGTGTGCAAAATGGTGGGCGGGGTAGAAGCATGTAGAAGCAGGCGTTGACCATCTTCTGTGGAGGTGGTGCTTATCCACACTATTACATCATAGAGTTGTACATTCTACAAGTTGTTGTTTTGGCTGACTGGCTTCAATATAAGCTGTTTTTAGACTAATGAGAAAGTTTTGAGTTCTGAAACTTACAAGATGTTTTTATAGTACAGTGACCTCTTGTATGTCAAAAGATCAAAGGAATTCTGGTTTCTCAGTTCATGACCCCTTTAAGTCATGTTATTTTTATTTACAAAATGCAGATGAAAACAGGACAAATGTATGACATGTTGACCTGCTGCTGTCCGTGGTCCTGAACAACTGTAAATAGCAAGTCCATGCTATTTTTTCCCTATACCACATGAATTAAGTGAAGTGAAAGGTGATGTGTGGGGCAAGATCTCTCTCTTTTATCTGCAGTGTTTTTTCTGTTTATGTAATGGACATGGTCTGGCAATTCCTACAATCCTCTCTTTAGACTGCACAAAATGTCAGTGTTGTGATTGAGGCTTGTCAGACTGAAGTCTGCTGTGATGTTATGGAGTAGACCCTGAATCATGTTTTTCAGAGAACAGCGTTCAGCGCTCCAGAAGACCCAGCTGACAGCGGGAGAGTGATTGACGGCAGAGCTAAAGTGCTCAACACCAGCATCTGTTTCCATAGCTCTTTATAAAGAAACAGCATGGAATCTATCAGTGAACTGTGTTCTCAGCTAGAGTTACAAAACAAAATCATTTATATTTACTATCGCAGTGTCTAGAGTTAGATTTCAATGATAATTTGTTCATAATGGTTGAAAATATGTCAGTATGTCAGACATCTACACTACCAGTCAAAAGTTGAAAATAATTAAGATTATGTTTTTGAAAAAAAGTCTCTTATGCTCACCAAGGATATATTCATTTGATAAAGATATAGTAAAATAGTAATATTGTGAAATATTATTACAATTTAAAATAACTGTTTTCTATTTTAACATTTTAAATTGAAATTTATTCATGGGATGTCAAAGCTAAGTTTTCAGCAGCTCCAGTCTTCAGTGTTACGTGTTAATTTAGCAATCATTATAATATGCTTACATGGTGTTTTTTTTTTACTGTATTTTTAACTTTTTTTCTCAAACAAATAACATAACATACATTTTTACAAAACTATTGTCAACCAAATTTGATGCCAAGTTGATTGACCAAAATTGACCAAATATTAAAAGAACACATGTGACTGTACTAGTTGTGAAAGAACCAAATCTTTGATTATCAGAATAAACAGAATAAACATCAAAGATTTGGCACAAACCTTGCAATTCTGTCAAGTTCAGTGACTAGATCTTCCTCTGAAATGCTAACTCTTGTCGCCTGGTGTCTTAAAATCATGGCTGTGTTCCCTGTTGGACTTGTGCATCATGACATTTGTAAATTGCATAAAGCCAGTCAATTAGACCAGAATTGCCAGTCTGATTGGAACGGGAATTTCAGCCAGCACTTGCCAGTTTTATGCAATATGGATGAGACGGTGTGTGAATGGACTGTGGGCGGTATGTGGGTGTGCCGTCTGTGGCTGAGGCGAGTGTAAAGCTAAACACACGCATAGCAGATATTAAAGACAGCAGTTAGCCATGTTGCTGTACTTTTGGTCGCAAACTGCTATTTGCAGACTTTGTCATTTCACCAATGGTTACTAATGCTCATCTTGCTAACGCTTTTATTTTTCTGCACTGCATGCATTGCTTTACCACTTGATTAAAGGTTTATTTATGCAAATCAAATCCACAAAAAACGCTCCCATTTTCCATGCAAAATTTCATTTACCACTTGTTTTCCACAGGCGGTATTAGAGTGACGTTAATTGCGTCAAACAAATAGTGCTGAGTTTTGTAAATAATAATTCATTATAAGCCTCATTTACATAGAAATGAAGCGTTTTTCTGCTGAAAACAGTATATTTCAGCATATTTAGCCTAGTGATGATTGTTTTAGCAAATTAGATGCAGATGTTTGTGCTGTAATAGTGCTGTAGGATGACCTTTTCGTAGGCAAAAAGGCTTTTTGTAGTTCTGAATGGCCTTACGGTAAATTGTGTGAAATAAGATATGTAATTAACACAAACAGTATATTTTCATGTTTTCTTCTATGACATAAAATACATCAATAATACCCTCTTGTGATTTTTTTAAGTATTTACTTGTCTTGAAAAAGGCAGTTTCTAACAAGCCTCTAAATGGGACTAGAGGTTTCAGGGACATTAAATATCATCAAACAGAACATGTAAACTCATCTACTAACTAGTCCACTTTTACAGCCTTATTGTGATTATAATTGCGCTGTTGCAAACCAGTCTAACTCAAAATTTGAGGGAAAATGTTTTGAAATGTTTTGAGTTGTTGGAGGTTGACCATGGTATTGTTTGTTTACATCATTTTTACTTCTGGCAAGTGTATTTAGGCTTCAAAAGTCAAATGATGACGTGTAAAGGCCTTTCCACACTGAGCGCGAAAAAGCGAAACGAATTCCGCGCGCGATGACGTGCTGGAATAAAACAACAGCTTCCTATGGATGCTTCCACATAGACCGCGAACATTCGCGCACCGAAAATACGAATGTCTTTTTTTCGTCCAGTCCGACGAATCTTTTGAGTTTCGCAAAGCGAAAACACGGGCCGTCCAATAAGATTTGAGCATTACATCACATGACCAGAGCAACTGCTGTTACCCAAAAGGTCGACGCGGTGGCGCTAAAAGCTCAGAAGACTGTATTGAGCACGAGCGTAAACACCGAATTAGAGGACTTTTTCCGCAAGAGAGAAGAGTGAATGAGTTAATTCAAAGCAAAAATGTTAATAATCACATACATTTTCAATGTAGCTTGATGCAAATTGTACCTCTAATTATTTCAGATGTTTTCTTGTAAGCATCATGGATATTTTGTGTTTCTGATGAAGAAGCACAAGTTATTTATCTTAATTTAATGCTGTATATTGAGCAGCGGACGATGTAAACCACACGAGATACATACGCTACATGAAGAAAAAATGCTTTGCAGGTCGACACCCCCTAGCGTGCAGGCATGAATTAACAGAAGGCGAACATTCGTTTCGCGCTCGGTGTGAAAGCAACATTCGCGGGCAATTCGCCTCGCTTTTTCGCATCGCGCTCAGTGTGGAAAGGCCTTAAGAGTCACAAACTTTTGTTGGTCACAGAGGTTATTTTTACACAGTAGTCCAGAAGCCAATGGAAAAATCCTATTAGCTTTTGTCAAGGGAACCAGGGTGATGCAAACTTCTGGGTTGGCCTACAAAAATACGTCATCACTACAGCGCTCAAAAGCAACTGGTTGGTGAACTCGCCTCAGCGTGATCAACTGAGTTAATCAAGTTATATTTTGAAACAGAGAGCAGATAGTGGACAGAATGACCTTCAAATGTTTGATTAGCATAAACCGACTACTGGCTGTACTCACTAAAAGCATTTAAAGGTCTCTGTAAGATGCGTGTTGAATGACATTGAAAGTAGTTTCTAAGCTTTTCTTTATAACGTCAAATGGGATGGTACATGCTGTGCCTCTCAATAGAGGTTTGGTGAGGAATCAATAGCTACACATTAAAGTACTGTTCTCTTCTTGTGCCTATATGACCAGCTATCAATCATGCTCCTGAGTGTGTGTGTGTGTGTGGATTTTTCTATATAAATAATGTGTAACTGGGCATAACTCATCATTTGATTAGACTCTAAATTATTCAACATGGACAGCAGACGGCAGAGGTCGAACAATTCTCTGCAAAGTCAAACAACATCCTCTCTTCAGAGGAAAAACTAATTCCACCGACACTCATCATTACCTTCTGTGTAGTGTTTGTCCACTTATTCATTGAAGAGTTTTGGATGACTGACTACTTCATAATTCAACAGCTTGCCTTATCTGCATAATGTTGATAAGGGGCCGTACAATATAGGACAACCGTAATTAAATATTAACAGCCTGTAGTCTGATGGAAGTCGTTGCTGGGTCTGTATGTGGGTTGGGTTTGTTTTGGAAGCTTTGGCTCGTTTTCAGAGATGAGCCAACAGAAAACAGATCAAAGAAGGAAGGGTCACTGTGACGGCTACAGAAAGCTCGTCTTTGATCCCGTAAAACTCTCGGTGACTCTTTCCACCTGTCAGCTGTATGAGGGTATTTCTTCAACTATGGGAACTTTTGACTCTGTGGACTTAAGGGGGGGGGGACTTTAAACACTTTTCATACTCTTACTGGTTTAATTAGTCCACTAATGGTGGACAAACATGATGCAACACTGGAAAATTCTGTCATTCAGGTTTTCCTTACAGTGTCACAGCTTGTGACTGAAATAACAGTGATAAACTGTTTGTTTTTGTTGTTACCCACACCTTGTTAAAACTAAATTCATAGCTAGCACTTTAAGTATCCCAAACACACTTACACACAATGAAATAATATTTTGACACTTTTTTTTTTTACAGTGACAGAGAGAGCTCAACGTACTGCAACTTAAGTAAACACATGCACATAGAAAAACCACCAGCAAATTAGGAAAACATCATCATCAGTTTGACAGCACATGTGCTGCAACTACTCACAACACAACCAAATTAAAAAACGCACTGCAAAAACAGAAACGTGCTGCAAATACAACACAACCAAATACAGAAACACGCTGCAAGTAGCAGATAACAATGGAACCCTTATGAAAATTAGCCATGGTTTCACTACTAATAAAACCAAAAAACATGGTTACTATAGTTAAACCATGGTAACCACAAATTAACCATGGTTGTGCTACATTTACCATAGGTTAATCATGATATTTGTAGTAAAACTGTGGTTATACAAATAGCAGTAAATACGCCAAAGAAAAAACATGGTTACATTTTTACTATAATAAAACCATATGGTTAATTTTCTTAAGAGAAATGTTTCAAGGGGACCCCAACAATGCTTACGAAAATTAACGTACTCGGTTACTGTCGTAACCTCGGTTCCCTGAGATACGGAACGAGTACTGCGTCTTGTTAAAGACGCTATGGGAAAAAGCCTT
>JAFVLL020006042.1:0-15803 GCA_021397915.2 Tor tambroides | reverse complement strand
GCCAGGTCTCCCAGGGTGACTTTATGAGGAGCTGAAAGACCTATGGCCCAGTGATCCCCTTTCCCCAGGCTGCAGAGCAGGCCTGATGTCCCCTCTGGCTCTTTTAGAAACAGCTCTTTAGGCAGGAGGCCAAGTTCCCAGGGCAATGCAGCGCATTTGCGTAACTCCAGATGTCCATCTGTTCAGTGGTTTGGGAGGGAATTCGAATCCTTTTCCCCAACAGCTTTCCATCACCCAGTTCCCCATTGCATCTACTATCTTTGGCTGTTTCCGCCTATGAACCGGGGAGTGAGACCCGGGTCAGGCTTACCATCGTGGGGTGCGGGGTGAGGAGCATCTGGCGGCAGGAGGTGACCCCCAACGTCAGACCCACAGAAAAGCAGGGTCAACTATCCCGAGGCTGCAATGAAGTCATGGCAGTGTGGGCAAATGAACACACAGGGAGAGAGTATGTTTGGAATTGCTGTCTGACTGATTGTGTTGTGTGGGATTGGGAAAACGAGCTATCAATCAACAAGATCACGTGTATCACGCCTGGGTTACGCCGTCACACTTTGCTCTCTCATGCGCAGAAAGATTTCAGAGCGAAAAGTGGTCCAGAGCATCCCTGTTGTGCAGGTTGTGCTCCGTGACCCCTTCAGTCATCCAAATCAGTCCTGCGAGATGCATTTCATTACAAAATCTCAGTGGAAACATAGTTTTTCTTGGGTGTTTATATTGCAAATTACACAATTTTCCTACAGTGCTGCAACACTCACACACACACTCATCTCATGAGTTACAGCGGCGTCACACGAAAATAATAATAAAACTAGCCGCTGTTGACTGCAACCAATCAAAAGTGTGTGTACTCCAGTCAGAAGCCAATATCAATATCTTTCAGCATCTTGAAAGTATTTATAAAACACCAGCTTCCCGTTTCAACTACAGGCCTCTATATTCTGTGCCACTGCACTCTGATAAAATAAATCTCCCTCGTCAAACACACCACAGACACATATCATTTGACTCATAAGAGAAACTATGAACTTTTTAACACCATCACACCTAACCAGGTGCAATGCAAGATATCACTTTAAAATTATAACGGGGAGTCTAGCCTAGTGGTTCTCAACTTTTTGGGCTCGAAGGCCATCCATAGTTTATCAAAATATTCAAAGGTCCCCCAGTATAGTATATTTCCTCTAAAGCTGCTTGTTTTCAACTTTTTTATTAACAGAAACTGGGAGTGTTGATATATTAATTTACCACATTTATTTAATTCATTTTGTAATTCTAGAAATGTTAAGAACTGTATAGTAAAGAAAAAAAGAAATATAATTTCAGTTTATATCTCAATTGTATGTTTTAAGTTGATTTAATTATTAAGTTGATATAAAATAAGTTAACGTAAAAAAAATGTAATATAATAATATAAAACAATAAAAAAATTAGAATATGACAATATATGTAATATACCCATATGTGTATGTGTATTCATTTAGAAAATGAACTTTTATTTTTAAATATATACAAAACAAGCTTGAGCCATTTAGATTTACAGAGTTGTGTTGAGACACTATACATTTTGCAGTGTTGTTTTATTTAGCTTCAATCTAAGCTGTGTCTACTAGCTTTATATACCAAATTTATAAGTCAAATAACCTGCTAGTTTAATATGACATTAACTGATTAGCCTGTTATCTTGGCATACTGTTAGCTGATTAGCCAGGTATATTAGAAAACCATGTAGGCTACTTATTAGCCTGCTAGCTTAGCATATAAGTCACTACTCTACCATATTATTATTATTATTATTATTATTATCACTAGCAATTCACAGTCTCTCTTATCCAGGAAATTGGGCAAATGGATTGCTGACTCATGCACTAAACAGATTTTTTGGCCAATCCGATGCTCTCTAGATTGAGTATGTCACATTGATTGAGTATTATTCACATAAACCTTTTGAAAAACTTGTAAAACTTTGTACATTTGCCATCTGTTAGAAGTGCGCTGTGATAAAAAGTGGATGTTTCTCAACAGACTACACCAAAGGATTAATGTGCCGGCCTTAAGAAAATACTACAAAAGAGAAGAAAAACTTAAAACCGGTTGGCCTAGGCCAAAATACACAGAGATCCTTTCTCAATGGCTGCCGATAGTGGATTTGACAGATCTGCACTGGACTGTGGGATTTGGATGATCACTTGAAGATGCCATAAAAGATTAGCACAACACGAGGTAGCCAACTTCAAGAAACAGCAATACCAGCAGGTGGGTCATTATCATTTCTCAACATGCTGGTTCTACTTTTAACTCTCATAGTGACTAAGCTCATAGTTATCTCTTTTCCTCTGAGGCTCTTTCAGTAGAAGGGAGTCAGTGAACGAAAACAGAAAGAAAGACAGGCACAACAATACGCTTCATTCTCTTGCCTGGCAGATGTTTACCATACTATTAGCAGCTGTGATAGGCCAGGTATGTTCTTGAGCTAAAAAGTGGTTCTGCATGACAGCCAAAGAGAAAAGAAATAGCCCATATACCACAGGCATTTCTATTTATATTCTCCAATGAGGGCCGCAGGCCCGTCGGGTCTCTGAGAGGAGACACGTACAACATGCCCCTCAGCGCTATACGCTAATACCTCACTATTCGTTTCTCTTTGACGCTTTGTCACGTTTCTCATATTTCATCAATATAACCCTACTCTCCGTGTTTTTGCGCTGTCAAGTGGGATTTCTTGCATGTGGCAAAGCGCTGACATACAGATTTGTTTCTTCTGGTAAAAAACTGTTGATTTCTAAGAAAATGAAGGAAGACTTGTTCTAGTCAATGAGAGAGTTATGTTTTTGTTAAAAGTCAGATTCGATTTAGTAGCTACTGTATATGTTATGATGTGGTTTTACTGATCTTATAATGTAATATTTTTTTAGTGTTGCTGTATATGGCAGAGGCATGCTTATATGCTTAATACACATAATATGACAACTCTGGTCCTGCCTCAATGGACTAAGTACTAGAATTTGAGCACACAAAATTTCTTCAGGTGCTGCAATGGTCATTGACGATACACTCTGTGGCGTCTTTTTTAAAAACGCAAATAATATTGAATCCAGAATGCAAAAATATGCACTTTCCTGTAATTCTGCAAACCTGCAGCTTTAAAGTTTGCTTTCTTTTAATTCAGCTAACAGGTCACACCATGGCCTCTATTGGTCTGTACAAATTTGCAGGTCAGAGTTTACCAAACTTGAACACTGGAACACAACAAAATGCAAAACTTCTTCACATGAGTTTAAGGTCATCAGCATTCCCATGTATATGAATGGAAGTAAATGGAATGAAAAGTGTTACAACAGCCAATCACATTTTTTATTGCGGCATCGCAAAGCTCAACATGGCGGATGTATATGGAAGTCCCGCCTCACAATTAAAAGAGCTTTTATGCACAATTTATTTTACCAATGACATAATTTTAGGCACATTTATGTTACCAGTGTTGTCAGATTATATTAATAATTTGTTTTTAGAGCTTGAGAATGCAGTTGAATTTGACAGCAGTAGTGTAAAGCTGGTTTGTTTCATTATGGTTAGTTGTCATATAGTTTACAGTTCTGCCTATAGTTGCTTAATGATTAAGCTACTATATGGAGGTGCATAAAATAATGTTTATATCTTTCATAATGCACATGTGAGTAATGTTCTTCTGTGATTGTCATAAAAGCTTTACAATATCAGAGTCCAATCATGGTGCAAAGCCACTTACAAATGCTAAATGCTACAGCCCAAACTTTAAAGTGGAACATGAGTATTTGTCACAAACTGAGGACTCCATGTACCTTACATAAGGCATTACCCCATAGCAGCAGGATAATGCCTCATGCATATCACAGTTCTCTGGTATCAGTGTGAGAATGGGAGATTGTCTCCAGCGAG
Organism: Tor tambroides; assembly: GCA_021397915.2. Taxonomy (NCBI): domain Eukaryota; kingdom Metazoa; phylum Chordata; class Actinopteri; order Cypriniformes; family Cyprinidae; genus Tor; species Tor tambroides. Next base: position 11,885 of record JAFVLL020006042.1, on the reverse strand, counting down.
TCATATTTTGCTTGCAGACACTTCAAGTATTGCCTAGAGTTCACTGGAGACAGGTAACTTTTTTCTTTTTTTTCACCCTTGGCTCACCTGAGAATTTAATGATACTTTCTGAAATGCCCTCCTCAGTTTTTTTGACTACATCTAGTGCTCTTCCATCCTCATGTTTGTCCGCAGGGGAAATTTTGAAACTTTATGAGTTTTCAGAGCTCAGGTTTCTGTGGAGAGTATCATAAATGATAGTTTGTGGCTCAGAGGAATCTTTATCCTGCCACCTACCACAGCTATGAAAGGGCTTCCCCGAGTAAAGAATTGAATGGGTGGAGCTAGAAGCGAATGCTGACGAAGAGTTTTCAGATAGTTTGAACAACCAGAAGCGTTTTGTCTCACAGTTACTCAGGATTTTGTTTCCCTGATTCACGGCTCACATTTCCATTTAACTTGAGAGCTGAATGATGATATAACTGACTTTATTACTACATAACCTACCAACAAACAAACCTATTTTAATACTAGTTTAACATCATCCAAATAAAATTAGTAAACTCTGTTCTAAAGAGTGTTAATCAAAACATATTCTTATGTGCCTTCATAATTTTTAATCAAAAACATTTGATAAAATGCTGTTTTTGTGGACAGGATATATTTTGGTTTGGTTTGTTTTAATCAATTAATTAATTATGCAAAAATTACAAAAGTTATTTTCTATAACCTACCTATAAACAAACCTCTTTTAATGCTAGTTTACATAAAGTACAGTACATACAATTTGAAGTAAAATCTATTCTAAATAGTGTCAAAATGATTTTATGTGCCCTCGTTACCTTTAATTAAAAACATTAATATACGACACTTGACTACACGTTACAATAGAGAAGAAGAGACAATTACAATTTCCATTTCTTGCCAACTTTAAAGTTGTTGTATTTTCTAAAACACTGCTGGTTTGAACAGGATTTGTTTGTTTTGCAAAAACTGCATTTTCAGAAATATCTGTATATACGTGAACAATAATACATAACCTATACCCACAAATTAACCCATGTTTTAAAACTAGTTTAGCATCATGTAAATGAAAATCAAAGTAAAATCTAGTGTTAAAATGCATTTTAATTTTACGGATGTTGATGTTGATCTTTCATTGCTGGACCTTGGAAACAGTGATCTACAGGCCTTCAAACTAAGAGAGAGACTGCGAGGTTCACATTTATTCTTTACACCTCGAGGTGCTGATGAGCATGTTGTTGCAGACGTCAGTCTTGTTGTGTAGCACGCTATCGGCATGTGTCAGGCTCTCATTTGCTGCCAGATAAAGCTTGGCCGGATGCCCAGTCTCATCACCCGTGCGGGGCTGCGTGCCGCCTCACCTGAAAGAGCTGAGATCCCACTAAAACAATATTACCTTATGTGCCAGAAATCAGAAACCGCATTTGTCACGTACGTCAGGAGAATTTATAGCCGGCTTATACGTTTGGTGACACAAAACATATCGTTTACCCTTCAGGGCTGTTGCATATTTGTGTAATATGCCAAATTGAGCAGTTTTACCCTCATGTTTTGTTTAAGGTCTGTGAAGCCTTTTGAATATACAGTGAAATAGCAGCTTAACACTTTTTAACTTTACTCTAATAGTATAAGAACTGGTTATAAGCTTATAAACCAAAAAAATGTTTGAGGTCCCAGAAACCGCAAATAAGAAACATGAATAAATGCAGTTTATTTTTGGAGAGAGCGAAACTGATATTTTATACAGCAAGGATGTATTAAATAAATCAAAAAGGACAGTACAGACTTTTACATTCTCTATTTCCAATAATTGCTTTTCTTCTGAACGTTCTATTCATCCGAGGGGGAAAAAAAAAAAAACCCTGAAAAAATACATCATAGTTTCCACAAAAATATTAAGCAGCACAACTGTTTTCAACATAAAATGTTCCTTGAGCAGCAAATCAGCATATTAGAATGATTTCTGAAGAATGATGTGACACTGAAGACTAAAGTAATGATGCTGACAATTCAGCTTTGCATCACAGGAATAAATTATATTGTAAAATATATTAAAATAGAAAGCAGTTGTTTTAAATTGTAATAATTCACATTATTACTGATTTTACTGCATTTTTGATTTGCCTTGGTGAGCATTAGAAAAACATTAAAACCTTGACTGTCAAATCTCTTTAAAATCTCTAAAATCTTTTTTTTGTTGTTTTTGAAAGTTTAAGTAACTATTTGCATCCTTTCTAACGGATTAGTGAGCCTTTCACTTAGATTAGCGCAACTAGCATGGCCTATTTGTGTTTACTAGATGTTTGCTGAGTCCTGACTTTTCTGCAGTACGTGTGCAAACATGTGAAGTGCAGGCTGCAGGTGTTGTCCGACAAGTGCCGTTCTGCATAGCTTTGCCCTTTCCTTTTTTATGTTTGTCAAAAGTCTGCAAATCTCTTAAGTCTCATATTTGAACAGAATATTTTGTATGTCATCGACAGTGCCCACACAGTGGTAACGTCACTAATGTTTATTTTGTGAAGGCATGCGAGTTCACTGGGTGGAGAAGTCTTTGACAGGTTGCGACTGAAGGTAATGTACCAGAGTTTTGTTACGATCACAATGTCCAGAGGGTTTAGTCTTAATAGGCCTCATCACTGTGAATCATGGTCTTTTGAGTTCTCTTGACAATAATGAGTTAATTGGTGGTGGTTGCTGTTGAATTGGTTTAACAGCTCAGCACAAACCTGCGTTAATGTCGCTGACCTACATAATTGCTCACGTTTCAACACCCTCTGCTGCTACTGCAAGTGGAAAAAATTTTAATGTCATACCGGTTTATTGAAGTTGCATATTGCCGCACGCATGGGATACCCTGTGTACACGTGAGGTACCTTCCCTGCAGTGTAGCGTCATAGTGGGCTGGAGGAGAACCCTTGACCTCTATTTCTAGTTTCCAACCCCCAAAGCACTTTATAGCTTTTCAAAGTGCACTACTCCCTCTGTTGACACGGCGAATCGCAACATCACAGAGGAAAAGCTCTTTCACAGCTTTCATTTCACGAGTTGTTCATTTAGCTATCAATTTAGTCTCAGCTGTTTCTTCTTAAATGCCTTAAAGGGATAGTTCACCAAAAATTCACTTTTGACATCATTTACTCAACCTTGTGATGTTTCTTTCTTCTGTTGAGCTCAAAATAAATGATTCTGAAGAATGTTGGTAACCAAACAGTTGCTGGCAGCCAGTGGCTTCAGTTTGTTTATTCCCCTATGGACGTCAATGACTACCGTCAACTGTTTGGTTTCCAACGTTCTTCAAAATATATTCTTTTGTTTTTCAACAAAAGAAAGAGACGTGACTAAATCATGACAGAATTTTCAGTTTTTGGGTGAACTATGCATTCAATAAACACGTATAGTAAGACTGTTCCAAAATCTAGAAAGTGGCTTACAGCTTTTTTGTCCCATGTTGACAGTATCACATAATGCATTGTGACAAGATCAGTGGGGAGGAAAAATAAATAATGTTGACTATGAAGCATTCAGTATTAAAAAGTATCAATAAAAAACTAGTTCAATCTAATTGGAAATGTGACTGTTTCACCCAGTATTTGTCTGTATTTTATGCTTATCACGTTATTTGTATAGCCTTTAGCTAATGCCAGACTCTATTTTGTTTCAAGTCTCTTATATGGTTTATGAGTTGTTGTCTATGCAGAGCATTCCAAGTCAGTTATTTACACTTTTCCATGACATTTAATGCTGCTTTAAAATGTAGCTGACTCTGTAGGCAGTAGACTGTGAAGTAATTTGCTATATTTACGAGCACAGCGTAAGTATTTATCTTATTTTTCCCACCAGGGAAGCTTATTTCTGTGAATGTGCAAGACTTTTGATTCATTACCCGCTGTAAGTAAATAACTAGAAGAATAATTAAATACAGTAAGCTCTAAAACTAATACCAGATATATTACCAAATACGCAATACAAAAAATATCAGATACAAGTAGATAGAGCTGTGAAGTTATATAGATATGGGAACTAATGACTTTTGATTGGAGATTATTTTTTTTTAACACTGAGATCTCTTCTGAAACTCTAGAGGAGTATTTCAGCTTTATTTCAATTAATGAAAACATATTTAATGGTTTCATTTTAACAACACTGCAGGCGAAAAATCTAAGAAGCTGAAGGTTTTTTTTTTTTTTTTTTTCTCATTGCTGTCATGGTAAACAACTGAGAAATTAAAGAGCAACTCTTCTTTGTGTTTTTTCTTTGTGTAATGACTGAGACGCCCCTGAAGCAGGTTAAACTCCAGGTGCAGATAGAGAAAGTAATCAGGCTAGTTTTTGAAATGACCAGTTGCTCTGTGTGTGTTTTCTCAGCTGGCCAGTTTTGCTGTTTAAAACCAAAAGCACCTGTGCAGAGAAGTAAATATCAAGCAAATAAACCGTAAGCCAGGCATCCGTAAGCCAGGCATCAGGTGTGCTCCCAATGTGTCCTTTCCACAAGATAGATCAGTTACATGATAACAGTACATTTACAATCTGCAATCAGACTGAATTTAATCAACAGAGAATGAGTTCACTGTGGCCTGTTGCATCACAAGCGACTCCTGAGAAAAAAAAATCTTGAGATTATGCAATGTGACGTTGCACGACCCTGTAATTTGAGAGTGAAGGCACTAATGTAATTAAATCCTCAGGTCAAGAAACTTTGCTGCGAATGTAGAAGAAACCTCCGTAGGCATAATAAAAACATAATGAGAATGAGAGAAAACGGCACGTAGGGAGGAATAATGACTCACACACCGGCAGTGGGAGCAGCATTGGCTAATTGTCAGGTGAGCTTGTACATGTGTACTGAACCTCACACGCTGTGCTCATCTGCTCTAGAGGACATCAATCACTTAACAGGAGCTGACACAAGAGTCCATCCTCTGTTATTCAGTCAATACAGTGGAAAAACTATTTGGAACTTTTGCCGCAAAAATCTGTGAAATGCTGAAGCAAGAAGTGTAATTTACCTCGCAATATACAGTGCAGAACTGCAAATGCTTTAGCACTGAATTATATGTAATTTTACTGTAAAATACTGTCCAATTTATCCATTTATCATTCTATCTATCATATTATACATCCATCTATCCAAATAAACAATGTACCTATTGTTCTTTCTAGCGTTCTAGGATTTTATCTCTCATTTCATCCATCCACCCATCCAAATACACAATGCATCTATTATTTTATCTAGCTACTTCTCATTCCATCCATCCATCCAAATAAACAATGTACCTATAGTTCTTTCTAGATTTATAGGATTCTATCTCTCATTTCATCCATCTATCCAAATACACAATGTATCTATCATTTTATCTAGCTATCTCTCATTCCATCCATCTATCCAAATACACAATGTATCATCATTTTATCTACAGTAGCTATTGCTCATTCCATCCCTATTTCCAAAAACACAATGTATCTATCATTTTATCTAGTTCTCTCTCATTCCATCCACCCATCATTCCAAATACGCAAAGTTGTTCTTCTAGCTTTGTAGAATTCTGTCTCTCATTCCATCCATCCATGGAAACTGTTATATTGTGGCAATATTTTCACCTGACTGTGATTGATGTTTGGACAGAGATTGTTGCTTATTTAGTATTATTTTTGTGTTATGGAACATTTTGATGTTTAGATTTTCTGTCGCTCCTTTGTCCTCAGTGTCTTTTGCTAGCCTGTTCGATAATGATAAATGGACAATGGTTCCATGACAAATGGACAGAAGGAAAAAAAAAAAAAGATTTTTTTTTTCTCTCGAGTTTATTTTATGGACAGGCCTAATAATATTTTAATAACCCCTGTAAAAGTGAGCAGAAACAGGAAATGGATTAACCTGACATTTACAAGAGGAGGAAGTGGGTACTTGTATAGGCTCTGGCACTCCCTGCAATAAATGACCATTTAGTCTGGGATTTTTTGGAATTGCATTTAGGACTATCATCCCCAAGGTTCTGTGAAGGTTCGTGGATAATGTTCTTCTTTATATAATGTCTCTGCTGTAACATTTCAGCCCAAAATGACTTATATAGAAATAGTGAGGCAGGAAGATGAAAAATGTTCTTTTCATTGATTTCAAGGATGGAATGTTACCAAAATCCACTTGTTTAATTGTTCTATCATTGCTACAGGGAAGTTGTGGTAAGGTAACTGCAATGAATACTGGCTTTGTACCTTTGAGTTAAACAGTTCAAAACCATTTTCAAGGAAACGCACGCCCGCACAATAGACAAAGCACGACTGTGTTGCACTTCCACAACATTTGCTGCAAGATAATATCGCAAGGTTGCAGACGGCGCACAACAGGGTCAGAGGTCAGGTCAAAGGTCAGACGTGGACATGGACAGGTGCAGGACTGAGCCCACTTAAAAATTGAGTGTAGGCTTTGTTTCGTAAACCTGAAAAACAAAAAGAGGAATAAGTGAGTTTGGTATACTTGAGGGTGTACACTTCATTAATGTTTTTGATTTGGCCTAAATTGATTCAACCATTGACAATATATTCACTGTTTTTAGTACAAATATCTACACATTTTTTAATCAAGACACATTTACTTGAGAAGCAAAATGACTTAAGACGTTAAGTCTTGTTTTAACTTAATTCAAAAAGAAAAAAGAAAAAAAAAAAATTTTTATCCAACTGACAGATTCTACTTCTTGTTTTAAGCATAAACTCATTTAATTTTAATATATATATATATATATATATATATATATATATATATTTTTTTTTTTTTTTTTTTTTTTTTTGATAGACTATTTCAAGCCATTTTGTATCTCAAGTAAATCTATCTTGATTTAAGAATGTTCAGATATTTCTAATAAAAACCATGACATAAATATAGATTTTTTTTAAGTGTTTCACAGCCATTGCAAGAAATTTCTGTAATGAATGCACAATTATACTCTGCCCTACAATATTTCATAAGCTAAATTTTGCTTTTTATTGGGTATAATAAAACTTGCTCATAAACCATGAAGTCCAATTTCTGAGTGAATAGTTTTTTTGTTTGTTTTTGTTTTTTTTGCAGTGAATCAGTTACAACTGTGTCTTGAGCGAACTGATCTGAATTATTTTTAATAATCTTTATCCGGTACTTGTGTTTATTTTTGGAAATGTTACTTTTTCTGTTATATTTTCTAAAAATGGCGTTATGTGATAGTAGTGATCCATGTGATTTTTATTTTTGGCTGAACTTTCCAGGGTTATTTTTGCAAAGTAACCAGCAAATTAATAGTAGCGTATGACATGCATGATAAGCAGACGCCTTGTTTACATAAGTGGACTCTCATCAGCTAGTTGTTTGGACGAAAGCAGCATCCCTAATTAAAGATCCGAATGACCTTTCCGTGGTATGCAATGGTTTGATAAGTGTGTAAATAAACAGGCCATGCTTCTAAGTGCAGAATGGCACGTAATTGTGGGGTTCAGATGCTGGAACCGGTTAGCTGGCACTGAAAATCCATAGGTGTGCCCGTCCAGCTGACACGCTGTAGTGATCTTCAACTTCAGCCTCTGCTTTTCAAATTGTGGGACATTCACTGTGTTTTTAAGGAAACTTAAACTTCAAAATTTGGTCCAGAAATGGGAATTGCATGTTGTTGAGTTCTTCTTTTAGAACTTGGAGGATTATAGCATGGAGTCAATCACTGTCAGCTGGCCATAGCTGTGGACTTTCCCCAAAGCTTCAAAAGGTTCCAGTCTGGCCACAGAGACAATTCGCTATATCCCGAAGCAAAGCTCCTCAGGGATATGTTTAGTTTGAAACAAATCCTGTTTACAAGTTATTTGTGGATGAAGAGTTCAGGGAGCAAGTCTTTATTTATTTCTTCATGAGGACCTGCAGCCTCACGTTCTCTGGATGACAGTAGAGTGAGCGGCTGATGACAGCAATGCCAATCTTCAGCAGATGCTACATCCATTTCCTGGTGAGCTGCAAATTTACATGAAAAAACATTAGTTACATCCAAGAGGGGAAAAAAGTAGGAGTCACGGTCTAGAGACTCAACAGAGAGAGGCTGGAAATCAGGTTTCTCTTGTTTCAGGAACATGACACACATATGATAGACCTCAGGCCAAGTCTGAACCAGAAAACCATCTGTTCATAGACCCAGCTCATAGATGTTAGATACAGATGCTTTCTACACCTGTGTATAAATAGAATACTTATCCTTGTCTCTTAAAGGAATAGTCCACTCAAAAATCAAGAACCTGTATTCTTTTGTGGAAATGTTAAAGAAAGTAAAGCCATGTTTCTAATAAGGTCAATTAATAATAATAATAATAATAATAATGTTGATTATTATTATTATTATTATTATTATTATTATATTTTCTGCCCTAAAATACTTCATTGGCCAAATGTAGTGTTTTTTGTTTGTTTGTTTGTTTTTTAACGTCAGACCACCACAATAATAATAATAATAATAATAATAATAATAATAATAATAATAATAATAATATTAATAATAATAATAATTATTATTATTATTATTATTATTATTAATTAGTGCACTGTAAATAAAAATAAATAAATGAATAAACAGTCAAATGACTGGCATCTACGGCTGCCAAACGAAACCTATAAAATTACAGTAAAATATCTTTTTGAAATAAAGTGCAAAAACAATAATTTTACAGAAATTTCATCAAAGGTTTTACAGAAAAAAAATGTTATTATACAGATTTTCCTTGTTTCAATTAAGACACTTTACTTTAATTTTATGGTTTTTGTTTGGCAGCCATAGCTGCCAGTCATTTTACCGTTCTTTTACGGGATTTTTTTTTTTTTTTAAGTGTTGTAGTATTATTATTTTTATATTATTATTTTATAATAACAAATGTAAAAAAAATTTAAAAAACCTACATGATTCTGCTTATTTACATCGGTTATTTCAGAATAAAAATGAACAATATCCGTTAGGTTGTTCAAGTGTAGGTCTAGTTTAGGTCTACATAAAAGGTATATTATGTTTCAGCTGGTTTTGAGATGACATATTTTTACTTGAAGAGGAACGTTAGAAAGAGGGTAAAAACAACATGCCTGTTGTGAATCTGGTGGACATTTTGTATGAGAGCTTCTCTTGCACATATAAATAAGAACAGTTTTTACTATTAGTGAATGAGACCTATTGTCTCATTGTGTATGTCATATGTATATTGTGTTTGCTTGTCTGTTGTTTTTTGTTTATTTATTTATTTATTTTAATGTACTTTTGTGTTTTTATTTTCTAGATCACCTTGAACCAGAGAAAGTTACAATTATAAAAACATATGCCAGACATTATCTGAAAAAGTAGGCTTTCTCCTTATAAGCGTATAACAAATGACTGGCTTGCATTTCAAACAGCATGCGGTACGTGTTGTGCATTGGGATGGAATTATGAGGTAGCCATGCTGAAATATATTAAGCTAGTAATGTCCTATCCAGTGCAGTAATATATCTTAGCTGAAAGGATTGCAACACAATACAGGCCTTTTTTTTCCAAGCGCTCATATGGTTTACTGCTTGTACTGGTGAGTTATCTATCAAAGTGCTTGGCAGACACTTCAGCAAACAAATGTCTTATAGAAATGCACGTTTGCAAACCTAGCAGAGGTAAATCTGTCAACTGTTAGGAGGTGTGATCGTCTTGTGAGGAATCTTTCATTATTTCCAAATTCACATAGAGCAGTGCCAGGTGAACAGCATGAATCCAACTGCCTAATCAGTTCCACATTAAACAGTGTCCTCAATTGGACTCGTTACACTTGCGAAATTCAAATGGTTAAACAAGTTTTTTTTTTTTTTTAAAAAAAGATGTAATTTTAACAACTTTTAAATTGATTATTTGACTGGATATTTTTTTTTTTTTTTTTTTTCACAAAACTGAAATAAAAATTTCCACAAAATGTTTTAATTTTAACTGATTTAGATTTTATTTAAATGGTAAGAAAGGACTCTTATCTTCATTAAGGCAGCATTTATTTGATTAAAAATACATTAAAAAAAGCAGTAGTATTGTGAAATAGTATTACAATTTAAACTAACTATTCCAATTTCAAAACATTATAAAATGTAATTAATTTCTGAGATGCAAAGCTGAATTTTCAGCATCATTACTCCAGTCTTCGGTGTCACATGATCCTTCAGAAATCATTCTAAATATGCTGATTTGCAGCTTATAAAAATGCATTTCTTATTATCAGTGTTGAAATCAGTTAATATTTGCTGCTTCACTTTGTGGCAACTGTGATACATTTGTTTCAGGATTTTCTTTTATGAATAGAACCTTTAAAGTAGAAGTCTTTTGTAACAAATAATTTCTTTACTGTCATGTTGTATTAATTTAATGCATCCTTGTTGAATAAAACCATTGCGCATGTATGATTGTTGTCACATGACCTTATAATGTGCATATGTGGCAGAGTGGTCAGGTAAGGGAAGTTACCAATAACAACTGACACAAATCCTATAGTCGACTACGCTACCCAGAATATACCGGGACATAACAGTACTATGCAAGGGCACAGGTTCGTTGCCAAAGGCAGGGTGAGCATGGAGACATGGACAAAATATTAAAGTTAAAGAGTTTATTTATATACACACACACAAGACATTAAAGTTAACATTTGTTTTTTTGTACACAAGAGCTTAATCAAACCAAGTACACAACTACCAGTTACAGAGATAAACAATAGGAGAGAAATAGCCAGCGGGGGTCTTTTGGATTCACCTCACACCATACAGTTGTGAAAGCAATACAATTTGTTAAGCACAGCACTCCATATGGACACACCAAATGACTAGAACCCCCGCTTAAAAGTTTCTACTCCTAAATCATAAAATGGTTAACTGGAACAAACTTAAACAATTAACACATTCAAAAATACAAAATTCTCACTTTCATACCACAACAGAACAATCTCTCTCACACACACACAGGAGGAACAAAATGGCCGACCAAGAAAAAAAAAAGAAAAAAAAAAGGGGAGGGAAATCCCATATAAACAAATGAACCAATATAAGACCAAGACAAAAAAAAAAGGTTAAAACAGTCACCCAACAAACACTAAAAACAAAGCAGCAGTGCGGTCACATCACTGATGTACATTAGTCTCAGCCCAAGTTACTGGAAACCCCTGGATGTGCAGTTACACCTGCTGAACTGCAAACAAAAAGAATATACACAATATTACACTCATTAAAACACATGACAAACTCCCATCATACATACCGAGAGAGATTTACCATGTAGTAAAATGTATGGTCGCTCACAACGCAAGACAATGGCCACTAGCATGCTGATGACCAAAAAAAGACAAATAAATAAAGCCTCTTCTTATAAAAGACAAAATCCTTTTTGACACTGGGAGACTAACCTAAAAAAGGCCCAACTGCAAAAACACAACAACAGGAGAATGCACCAAGCCCTATCCCTTGTTCGTAATGACGTACTTCCACAAAGTTCTAGTACTAAGGATGATGCATGCTGAGCAATCAAACCCTTCTCTTTTTATATTATCAATGCCAACACTGATAGGTTCATAGGATTTAAACCATGTTAACCAATCACAAAGGAGTAGGAACACTGATAGGTTCACAGGCTGGCATGACATCAGCCAGTCATACCTGGGCTATGCCTTCCCCGGCTACACATACACTATATTGCCAAAAGTATTGGGTTGCCCCCTTCTAATGAACAGGTTTGACTACTTTAGTAATTTCTATGAGTACAAATCTTAATGTTAAAGCATATAATGATATTCCAGGAAATTGTGTGGTTCTAATATTATAGCAACAGTTTGGACAGGACCCTTTTCTATTCTAACATGACAATGCCTCTGTGTATAAGACAAGGTTCA
>JAFVLL020006039.1:0-18580 GCA_021397915.2 Tor tambroides | reverse complement strand
TGGACTGTGTGTTTGTTGGACATTGTCTCAGTGGAACTCTCAACTTCTCGTGTACATGGATCTAGTGTGGAAACTGTAAGTTTGTGTCATTCAGCATTTTATGTTGTGTCATCTTTTCTGGAATCCGTGTGAAAATTATTTTATTGTGGTTTGGGGTGGGTTCTGAATTTGCACAGTTGTTTTTTGTTTGTTACTGCTGTTTCAGGAATAAAATTTAATAAGTTGTTAACAAAAAAAAGAAAATGTATTTTAAACTCAAAGTATGGCTCTTATGCTTAAAATGTGAACATATAGTGATAAGTCTAAAATAGGTGTAAATGTACTACTACTTGTTTCACTTCTGTTTCAGTTTTTATAACCATTTCTTACTGTGTAAGTTGTTGTTTTAAAACGTGTGTTTGGCTCAGTGTTGATGTCTGTATTGGTTGTTTATTAAGTTTTAGTTTTATTTAATTTTAGTTATTTTAGTACTTCATACTACATGGAAATGAAATAATATATATATTGAATTTATTTTTATATGTATGTATATGTGTGTGGCTGTACATACACATGTCGTGTTTTTTTGGTGTTTGGCTTAGTGTTATGTTAGAAGCATTATTATACCTTTTGTTGTTTTAATATTTTGAATTGTTTTTAGCTTTTTTTTGTTTTCATTTAAATGTTTAGTTCTGAAATGTTGTATGCATTTGTCATTTTTATTTAATTTCTTTATTTTCTTGTGTGTGTGTGTGTGTGTGTATATATATATATATATATAGTATTTACAGAGTTTTGACTTTGTTACTTTTTCTTATTTGTAAGTCGCTTTGGATAAAGGCGTCTGCTAAATGACTTAAAGTAAACGTGTGGAAGTCAGATGTCTGATTGTCAAACTAATGGAGTGTTTTTGTGTTTGTAGATTGTCTGGCTGTATGGTGACAGAGGAGGGCTGTAGTTATGTGTCCTCAGCTCTGAGTTCAAACCCCTCACACCTGACAGAGCTGGATCTGAGATACAGTCACCCAGGAGATTCAGGAGTCAAGCTGCTCTCTGAAAAACTGGAGGATCCAAACTGCACACTGGACAAACTCAAGTATGTTGAGTTTGTTATTTCAACTCCTTAGTGTTTGTTTGTTTGTTTGTATATATAAATTTTGACCAGTAGTGTATGTGTGTGTGTATACTGGTATTCACTATGTTATGGGGACTTCATGTCCACACAAATATAGTAATTCCAGTAAATTTTGACTTTGTGGGGACATTTTTAGGCCCCCATGAATAAACAAGCTGTGCTTTGAAAAGTGTTTTGAAAATCTAAAAATGTTTTCTGTGAGGAGTAGGTTTAGGGGTAGGGGACAGAAAATACAGTTAGCACAATAGAAAAACCATTATGCCTAAGGGCCTGTCCACATGAATGCGGTTATTTTCAAAACTGCCGGTTTGGCCATTCATCCATACGCAATCGCTGCACCAGGTCACTGAAACCGGACATTTTTGAAAACTCCTGCCAGAGTGAAGATTGTGACGTCGGAGCCTACACTGTTATCTCCGCCTACTGGAAACTTTTTCAGGCTTCTGATTGACCAACATGGCTTTATGGTTGAGATTATATTGCCACCTGTTGGTTTGGCATGCTGCTTTCCTTTGGAAGAAGGAAAAACTTTGTTTACAAAAATGCCCGTGTACGTGTGGACATGGCCTAATAATAATAACGATAGGAATACAAGTGTGTTTGTGTATTAATTACACAATGTGGTGATTAATTAATATCATTAATAGCAAATTAATTGCACATCATATTTGGCTGAGAAATTACCCACAAAAGATAATTAATAATTTTGGGTGAGCTGCCCCCTTAATTAGTTCTTAATTGGTCCATGTATATTTTTGTCCATTCATTTTTTTTTTTTTAAACCATGACGTAATGCTTCTCCCACGCACTCAATTGAGAACTACAGCTGTCTTTGGAACAATGCAGAGATTTAATACATTACTTTAAAATAGACATTGAAGAATCCTGGGAACTTTATCGTCATCAAATAATAGGCCTATATTAGGGTATAATTTTGTCATAATTTTGTGTGCTAGTTACGTTATTGGAGCGGATCATGCATAGTCGTGCAAAGCACATACAGTATATACTCTAAATAAGAAACGAATGAGTCGGTCGTTCATTCATTCATTCAATTTATTCAAATGGCTGATTCATTCAGTAAATTACTACTGCCCTGTCTAAATACCCACACTTGCCGTCTTTGCAGTTGACCACTTGTCTGCTTACATGATGTATTTCCTGTATTTGGCCCAAGTGTTCAAGTGAGCATTTTCATTACCTGATGGGACACACTAATAGTGTTGTAAAAATGCAAGTGTTTACAGAGCTTTATTTTTATTTTAAATACTTTGCAGTTTAAAAATAAACTCCTAAATGTCTGTTCAGTAGTCCCTATAACAGATGACACAATTTAATTTGTGGTGCTTCTAATTAAGTGATAAAAAGCAGTTGCAAATGTTGTAAAAAAAAAAAAAAAAATATATATATATATATATATATATATATATATATATATATATATACTCATCTTTGCACCAATAAAACTTGCAACACTTTGTTTTACTACCAAATTATATGTAACATCTAGTTATTAATATTTAATTTACATTGGAAAGGTTTCCTTGACCTCTGGCAAGATCTCTGCAAAAAGTCTCACGATTTATTTCCAGAACATGATGCATGATGGGAGACATTAAGCCTTGAATACTTCTCCGAAGCAGTATTCAAGATAGTTTGATAGTATGTGTTAAGGGCACTATGATTTGGCGTTTTTAAGATCTGGGACAGTCTTGCACACTTACTTCCTGTTGTGTGCACGCACTCTCAAGTGGCCAAGACCGCAAGTGTGGGTATTTGGACAGGGCATCCTTTTATTGGTTCACCCGATTTGTTCAAAACGTGGATTCATTCAGGAACGAATCACCGCTGTGTTGCTTGGAGATGCACAACAGTTCTGCTGTGGCTTTAATAGGTAATATTTGCATTGGCAATACTGAGCAAACTCAGACAATATTGTCTAAAATATAACAAAATATGTTTTTATGGAACTGTTGCATGAAATCAATGTAACATTTGCACTTGTGCTATTTGGGACAAAAACAGCACCCGTGTAAAATTGCGTGCATTGCTTGTGTAACATTATATGATATAAATATAAGACAAAAAATCATACAGGAGCATTTTTGCCCCAATCTCTTGAATTTCAGGGGCATATAACTGCATTCTATAGGCTACACTATGCAGAGAGTTGTTGCCCTGCTTGTCACCAGCTGTTTAGGTGTGTTTGGCTTGAAGTGGTGCTGTGCTATTTTGGCATGTTTAGCACTTTGCTAGCATGTTTTAGAATATTGTTTGCCTATTTAAAGCATGGTTTAAGGTTGCTTTATCTTGATCATCTTGTTTTAAAAATCATCAGAAGCCAAAATTATAATGAAAGAATTTGGTTAATCGCACTGTACTCTGTGTGTGTGTGTGCGATTATTGACTGAATGTGACACTCTGTGCGTGTTTTTTAGTGTGGATCATGGAGGAGAATCCAGGATTGCAGCAGGGCCATGAAAATGTACGTCTATACACACACACACACACACACACCCCACCCCTACACACACACACACGTCTGGATTACTATCCTTGTGGGGACTCTCTATAGGCATAATGGTATTTATACTGTAATAACCATATATTCTATCACCCTACACCAACCCTACCCCTCACAGTAAAAACATGTACACTTTCACACAAACACACACAGCTGTAGTGATTGTTGTGTTCTAAATGTCTCTGTTCTTGTGTTCAGATGCCTGTTTTCTCACACTGGATCCAAACACAGCAAACACTGAACTCATTCTGTCTGAGGAGAACAGAACAGTGACACGTGTGTTAGAGGATCAGCTGTATCCTGATCATTCAGACAGATTTGATGAGTATCCTCAAGTGTTGTGTAGAGAGAGTGTGTGTGGACGCTGTTACTGGGAGATTGAGAAGAGTGGATATGTGGATATATCAGTGTCATATAAGAGCATCAGCAGGAAGGGAGAGGGTGATAAATGTTGGTTTGGATTGAATGATCAGTCCTGGAGTTTGTACTGCTCTCCCTCCAGATATTTATTCATACACAATAAGATACAGACTGATCTCCCTGTAAAGTTCATCAGCAGTAGAACAGAAGGGGCTCGTAGTATCTATAGAATAGGAGTGTTTGTGGATCACAGTGCAGGAACTCTGTCTTTCTACAGCGTCTCTGACACAATGACACATATCCACACAGTCCAGACCACATTCACTCAGCCACTCTATCCTGGGTTTGTATTTTCTACTGGATCATCAGTGAAACTGTTGATGACTGAGAATAGATGAGAGATTCTACCCATAATGCTTTGAGCTGCATGATAAATCAGTGTCAGTGAGATGTTATAAAGTCTCTTCATGCCATTAAGTTATTTGCCACCATCTACTGGTGGTTTTAGTTTCATATTTAAAACCATAATTTATTTCCCCCCATTATTTCATATTTCATGTATTTCATATTATTTATGCATTTATAATTGGCTATGTTTACAAGCACAATTTTTGGTTCAGTCGGACTGAATTCATTCCGATTGATGAATCTGAATGTAGTGTTTACATGAATGCTAACTAAAATGATCGGGTTGATGTGCACGTTTATTTCACAAGCTTCAAATCGGAATTGATTTTTTTTTTTTTACATGCGCACACTGCACAAATATAGTGTTTCCCACTGTTTGCACATAATAACCATTCGCAGAATTAATATTTATCCATTTCTGGCACTTCTGCAAGCAATCAGAATATTTTACCCAGTGGGGAGTGCCCAATGTAAACATGAAACATATGCCATTACCTATATTGTACTGTGGTAGAGTTATGGAGGCCCTTCATAATGCAGAGGTCAACTGCCTGCTTTGCCTATAGTTATCAATGGCCCTATAGTATCCCGTGTTTAATAAACAACTGTTTTACTAAATTATTCTGAGGTGAAATTCAGTGCAGTCCCATATCATGATACGTATTGTATCGTGGCTTTTGTATCGTGATATGTATCGTATCGTGACTTTTCTGGTGATACACAGCCCTAATTCACAGTACTCACCGACTGTATGCTGAGGTGGTCCATGACGAAGCTCTGCTGTGTGTTCCCCCCTGGTTTGGTAATCCAGCAAGTAACTTTGTTCCAAGAACTTCAATTCTTTGTGGAAGTCTGTGGCAGTTCATGCAGCAGGTAGATTCTAGAAGAGGCATTTTCTTTCTCATCTGCTTGAATGTAGGCAGCTGTGTTTTCCCATCTCGGGAATGTAAACTGCTGACAGTGAGAGGCTGTTAGACAAAAATTCTAATTTTTTGTAGTAGTATTCCAGTCCTGAAAGTTTCTAGTTTTAAAAAAATGTGTTGTATGAGCACTGGGGTGATCTGCTGAAATTAAAATCTGAGAAAAATACAAAAGCAGTAAGCAAAAGCGACCAAACAGTAGCAAAGCATATTAGTGGCCACGCATGTTATTGTGCAAATTGGCCTGTTTTGTACATAGAGTTTTGGTGTTGTGAAAAGAATTGATGTCATTTGAAAAATGTTGTCATTGAATGCATTTTGTGCCAAAGCAATGATAAATGATCTACAGTTTAGCCACATAGATGCTGTTGTAATTCACTGTGTGAAGACTTTCAAAAAGTGACCCAAGTATTGAGAAATGTGTCCTTGTTATTGTACAAAACTGTAAATATCAAAATGTAGAACTATATTTTGAAATGTTGGGAAGCTCTGTAATATGTGGAGAAACTTGCAAATAAAGTGGGGGAAAAGAACATGTAATTCTTATATTTCATTATTCATTTGATTTTTCAATATCATTTTAGTGCACAAATAACAAAACACAATGACAAATCAATTTGAGATCAGATTTTAATGATGAATATTTGAAATGTCTGAATTCTGTATGCATTATGAGTATAATTTATTTAACAGATAACTACATTTATTTATAACTATAACTATTTATTTAACAGATTCCAATATGTAAAGATTTATCAACAATTACCTGAACCATTAACTATTAACAAAGGGGTCCCTCAAGGCAGTGTGTTAGCATTAGGTTTGGGTACCGAAACCCGGTACCAATATGGCACCGAATCAGAACGCAGATTTCGGTGCCATGCCTGAGCGATTGATTAAAATATTTGTCCTTTGTTTCTCCGAAACGAACGTAAGAAGCATCATCACCGGCACCGCACGTGAAAAATAATTTCCCGACTGAGAAAATGCACGTGAACAACCACACATAATATTCAGTTTTGTTAAATGACACTTGTCAATAATTCAAATTTAAACAATTCAAATTCAAATAGTTTTGTCATATTATAAGCTCCATAATAGGCTAGCCGCTGCAGTTTTCAAAGCAAAACTGTGACATTTAATTCACTGACGCTCTTCAATCAGCGGCGCTAAACCCAGAAGAGCATATACTTACTTGCCGGCAACCCGCCAAAATAAAAGCTAGCTGATTTTACATTTTAAAATGATGAAAATTAAAATAATAAAACTGATAATAAAAATATTTGCATTTTATTTTTAAGTTTACTATAAAATAATTGTATTTGTATGTAATACTCCTTTTTTATTTTAAAATAAAATAGTATTATCACACTTGATTATTTAATTATTATTTTTAAAAAAAAAACTAAAAGTGCAATAATATTATTATCACTATTATTATTATTTTTTTTTTATAGTTATATTTTATGGGTCACACTCCATGCTGTGGCCCGTGTGAGGACCAAACCAAATCTCCAGGTACTCATATGAGAACCAGGCTGAAAAACTTATGTGCACCCCTGTACATTTGGTTCAAATATATTTTATTAGGCTATAAATATGTGGCTATGTTACAGCTCCCCCTTAATGCTCTTGTGTTTTTCTCCTTTTGCATCTCTTCAATCCTATTCTGCTCACAAGTGATCGGAGATGAGTGAAGAGTGTGTGCCCTCCCACTTTGTTGCAGTTTGCTGATTTTTGTTCTGTTTGAGTGGTTTCAGTTTAATATGTTGCAGGCTCATTTATTGATAATAAATAATATTGATGCTAATCGATAATCACATAATATTGGGCTTGTTTTGGGCTTGTTTTTGAAGCTGTGGTTGCTTATTTGTCTCGTGAGAGTTGGCAACTGTGATAAGAACAGCTCTCTGCTGCTCGCAGTGCTGTAATGAACACAAATGATCAGACTGAACAGAGCAAAGACAGTAAATGATTGTGTAATGATTTAATAGAGGATGTCAAACACTCATTAGGTTATTCTGCATCCAGCAGCACATTCAGAGATGAAATGTGATCTATACAGAGATCTATGACCTTCCTGACAGATGAGCCAAACCCACCCGATCATGACCTCTGTCATAGATGCTGTAAAACTGAGAGAGGAAAACATCTCCTAGAATCCAGATGGGTCCAGCTGGAGATGAGATGTCTATGGACTCAAAGCCACTGAAGCAGATCTCCTTATTGTTCAACATCTCCTACAGAGGAAACCAGAGGAATCATCAGACTGTAGAAGCTGAGACACTGCTTGAACATGTGAATGTAAGACAACAGCAATTCTATCTGAGAAACAAAGCTGCAAGCAGAAATTACAGCGCCAACATTTTATATGATTGCATTTTGTAGACAGAATACAAAGTAGTAAAGTTAGCAAAAGCTATAAGCAACTCTGTATCTAAATGTTGAGAATCTTAAGAGAGTGATTTTCTGAAAAATGTCATAAGTTATGAGCAAAAATATGATTTTTTTATATCGTGTGACCAGTAGATGGTGCTGAAACTGTTCAGGAATCCTCAGATCATGGTTGTCATAACACACCCAGCTTGATCTGAATACATGAAGTGCTGCAAAGTCGTATAGCCTCATATTCATTTTGGTGCATTTGTCCACACATTGTAATTCAAGTTAAACTAACAAATCTTGAACAATTTTTTGCCAATGTTTTGAAATTTGATATAGTACATTTTTTCAGAAAATTCAAAATGACGTGGACAAAATTTATGATGTCACAGGGTGCATTAGCTCAGGAATCAGGACAATATTTTGAATATTTCTAGGCTTTAAGTTTGAGCTGTTGGTGGCGCTAGAGGTATTGAGACAGGTATGCTGTGGTAAATGTTCAAACTGTCTTTTATCTGTGCGCCAGATTCAATAACTTTCCAATGAATTGTTCTTTGGGCCGCTATAGACTAGCGAGAAAAAAGAAGAAAAGAAAAAAAATACAATGTTTCATTACTGCAAAGCATAAAATGTCCTGCAGCAGGATAAATCAATCTGTTATTGTGTTGTTCTCACCCTCCGGATATATTGTTCTCCAGTGAGAGAATACTCCACATTATTAATCAGCAAGGACACAATGGGAAGACTGCTGATCCTGACACAATCAACAAGATACTGAAACCCACAAGCAAACAAATACAGTTGAGATTGGAGTGTCTCCTCTCTTTGATTAATCAGAAGGCTGATCTCTAGAGGCAAATCCATTCTGAATTTTTCAGCTACTGATAACTATGTATTAGTAAGTATTGACCGTTACATAATCACCTCTCCAACAGCGGTGGGTGTTGCTCCAATAAACTGCTGGAGGAGCAGGACGTCTCTGGCTGGGCCGCCGATCAGAGAGGTTCCTGTGTCCACTATAGCTTGACAGCCTTGAGCACTACGATAGCAGAAACTCAAAGATCCCTGAACCTTCACACTAGACACAACAAACACAACACACTCATCTCTGTTGGGATTGTCTGTGTCAAATGAGTGTTTAATGGAAGTGAACTCACTCACGCATCTAATCTGATCTGCCAGTAGCCCTTCTGAGTGACTGGAACCCAGTTGATGGGAGAAACAAACCGGGTTTCATCCACACCTCCAAACAGCAGCTCCCCTCCAAAGCCAGAAACATTGTTCCTGTAATAGTTATGAGAACATACAGTGAAGATCACCATCACAACCTTAGTAAAATGTTAAAGAGAAAAATGAACATTAATTTTCCTGCTTCAAGGTTGAGGCTTGTCTATTACAAATAAAAGTACTAAAATGAAATATAAAAGTTATCCTCAAACCACGCTATCCTCACTGGTGGTCAGTGTCATAGCTCAGAAAATTAACATGAATGCCTCCATCTACCAGTCCATATACCAGGGGCCTCATTTATAAAGTGTTAAATCCATACCAACGCTCATTTTTGTAAAAACTGTCTTTGACATGGAAAACTGCTTAGCGCAGAGGAGACATATGCGCTTTAAACAAAATAAGAAAAATTTACACATCATCCTGTTCAAAAGTTTACACCCTCTGGCTCTTAATGCTTTGTGTTGCCTTCTTGAGCATGAGTAAATGTTTCCACCTTTTGTAATAGTTGTGTATGAGTCCTTCAATTCCCCTCAGTATGAAAATATCTCAAACTCTTACAGTCATTGTTGGAAAGGGTTCAAATATGCAGAAGATGCTGGAAAACCAAAGAATGTGCAGGAGCTGGAGGACT
This sequence comes from Tor tambroides, assembly GCA_021397915.2. Taxonomy (NCBI): domain Eukaryota; kingdom Metazoa; phylum Chordata; class Actinopteri; order Cypriniformes; family Cyprinidae; genus Tor; species Tor tambroides. Next base: position 9,011 of record JAFVLL020006039.1, on the reverse strand, counting down.
TTTCTGAACTGCTCAGGACCAACGAGGGACTCATGAACAACTATCACAACACAGAAAAACAGTCGTGGATCATCCAGGAAACAACACAGATTATTAAGATTCAAGGGTATGTAAACTTTTGAACGGGGTCATTTTTTATGAATTCAGTTATTATTTTGTCTTGTGGAGTATATAAACATCTGTTATGTGAAATAGCTTATTCAGGACAGCACTAAATATAAATAACGTGCAATTTTCATGATCTCTCTTATTTAGTTAAAATTAACAAAGGTTGCATATTTTGCAAGGGGTATGTAATCTTATGAGCACAACTGTACATATATATATATATACACACAAATTCAAGAATGGTATTTTGTTACTACAGCAGCAAACCATGTTTCTTGGGGTGGAATTCATGCATGATGCAGGTTGTCTTTCCATTGGATCGATTCAAATAAAAGCATTTTCTTCCTGTGAGCAAGCAACCTTCATCATTCCGCTCACCCATTACAACACACCCATCACATCCTCAGAGACACAGACCATGGTGCCAATTTCATATTTTGAAATCAAGTGTTCCCACGAGGGTCACAAGGGCTTATGGAGAATGAGAGTATGATAAATTGCCTGGAAATTTTGTCAGTACTTTTAACTCAGTAGTACTGTTGTCTAGACCTTCATGGCTCTCATGTTCTTGTCAGAATGGCCAACATGATGGTAAGGTTATATGTTAACTGGCAAGGGAGAGTGTGTTCTTGTACCATGCTGAGGTTTGTTCTGGGGCAGCTGAACTGGGGTGTGGATCTGCTTTCGAGACATAGGTTGAGACCTAGAGGATGGAGACTGGATCCTTATATTTTGGACCAGATTTGGGAGGTTCAGCAGAGCAGATAGGAATCTGTTTGCTTTGAGAAAAACAGCCTAATACTCTCTGTGGTTTTCCCTTTTCCCTCCAGCCATGCTTTAGCCCCCCACAATGTTTTGGCCAGTGGGGCACTTGTACACCCATCTGGAGGATTCAAAGTAAACTGCAAGGTTGCATAAACATTGTCCAAGTTACACTGACTGCACTACCCAGTGGTGTAAACCTGAACTGCTGTTTGTGTGCTTTTGTGGCCTTAGTAGAGGTGTATTTGCCAATAAGCAAAGGATGTCTCATTGGCTCAAGAATACAATTTAATTTACTTATAAGGTTTGACTTCACCTCTAGCATTTGGGCTCATTGAACAAGAAGCATTGCCTCCTCTCAAGCTTTGGTGCATCCTTGAAAGACATTTTGGATCTGGATCTCTCCATGTACTTTTCTTAGGTCCTATAATTTGGCTCCCGATTTCCCAGGTTCTTTCTGTTTATTTGGGAGTGTTTATATGTAGTTTGGTAGTTTGGCACCAATTATGATGTGTTTTGAAGCCATCATCCAATGAACTGGTGTGTTTCTATATGGGCTTCAGACAATCCACAAAGGTGTTCTCTTAGCATCAGCGACTGATACAACATCTTGTTCCCTACTCAAGGAAATACAAACCAAGACATTCTCATACAGAGTTTTACATTCTCTGTGTACCCAGCATTACAGTCAGATGGAGTGATTACTTGTATAATTGTTGCTAGTTTCAAAGTGTAATTAGGCTGATGATACACTGGGCAACTTTTGGCAATATTGCCGTCAGCAGGCAACCAGGTGAGACACAGGGCGCACAACTGATCTAAAGTATCCAGATAGAAATTTGTTACCCATTCTCAATGGGAAAGTGCCCAAAAAAAAACATTGCTCAGAAAAAGTTGCCCCGTGTATCATCAGCCTAAATCTGTATGTAATGTAGTTGTGTTTTCTTACTTGAGATAGAAGGAGAAGACGGGTTCATCCAGCAAGCCCTGCACTATCATAGTGTCAAACACAGGAGAGCCCAGCTCCTCTGCCAGCTGAGGGAAACCCAGACCCAGAACCCCATCAAACTGAGCCAGGACAAAGGCAAAACCGGGCTCATATACAGCCTCTCCAAAAACCTGATTCTGAACCGTCACAGAGCCCACCTGATCCCAGACAAACACACACACACAAAAAAACAGTATTTTTTATATTATAGTATAAATATGATGGCTCATAGTGATCAGATACCTTTAATTCTTCTCTGGCAATCACTCCCAGCAAGTGACCAGAGCCATAATGGATGCCAAAAACTCGTCCGTCATGCACGTACGTGCTCGATTCAAAGGCCTTGAACTTGTGGTGCATCGCTGTGCCAAGAGAGGAACACCATGACCCAAGAGCACAAACAATAACCAGGTCAATTCATGCAGACACACACTTTTCAATGTGTGTATATACATGTAAGGACAGTTGATGAATTTGCGTTAGTTACCGCATGCTTGGCTCACGCAGTAAGATGATGGAACCCAGAGATCAGTGGAGCCTGTATCAAACACCACCGTGAAATTCTGCTCTGGTTTGCCCAGACTGATCTGACCGAAGAACTGTGCCTGTACAACACACAACAACATGGTATTTTTAATGTCTGTTTCGCTGTTAACCTTAATGTAATGATGTGTCATGTTTTCCAATCACTAACCCTAATCCTAAACAACTGATAATTATAATGAAGATATTTGTAGAAAGCATTAAATTCCCTTTCCAAGCAGCAACTTTCATGACTTTGTGTTGCAGGGATTATTAAACCGTAAAGCGGTGAACCCTGTTACCGTTCTTAAAGGGGTCATATGATGCTATTTCAAGTTTTCCTTTCTCTTTGGAGTGTTACAAGCTGTTTGTGCATAGATAAGATCCCTGAAGTTGCAAAGACTAAAGTCTCAAAACCAAAGAGATATTCTTTCTAAAAGTTGAGACTCGACCACTCCCTCCTAAAACGGCTCGTTCACACACGCCCCCACATCTCTACGTCACGATGTGGGGAGATTTGCAAAACACTGCCCAAATGTATACACAGAGAAAGAAGGCGGAACTATTACTCTGGCTGTAGTATTGTTGCTGCCGCCGGCGCCATGTCCTGGAGACACTGTTTCGTTGTGAAAGCGAAACTACTTTGTTTGGGCTTCCAAAAGAGGACACAACTAGAAATCAGTGGTTAAGTTGTATTTACAACACTGTTCCAGAACAGTTCAACCCAAATATTAGAGTGTGCGCAGCGCATTTTATGGAGGACTATTTCCTGAACCTGGAAGATTAACGTTAGCCTACAATGATGGCTTGCACAAAGGCTGTTTCTATAAAGTGGGGCAATTCCAGCTTTGCAAGAACAGTCTGGTGCTTCTGACTCACAGCCTGTAAGTACATTTTCTTATTTAAAGAATTTGCTTCTGACGATTCAAACGTGAGTTTTGAGCAGTGTAGAGTAGTGCTTGTTGTTTGTTGTTTCTCTGATCACAAATGCAGACATGGTAATGTTTACGCGGTGCGATGCAACGCGACGCATAAAAAGACAGTATAAGTCATTATAATCAGTAATTATGTTCCCACTGGATGCAACAAATGCCTCATTTATAATGGGTTTTATTGTTTTAGTCTCGTCACGCCGGGACACGGCATCACAATACGGTGAGGGGCGTAACATTTCCGTCTCACGCTTGAGGTATTCGGCCAATCACAACGCACTGGATACCTGGCCAATCAGGGCACGCCTCGCTTCTCAGAACGATGAGCTTTGTAAAAATCGAAGCGTTTCAGAAAGATGGGGCATAGAGGAGCAACAATAATGTACAGTATGTGGAAAATAATGTGTTTTTTGAACCTTAAACCGCACAAACACATTGCATTGCACCAAATACACAAAATAATGTTCTTTTTAACAACGTCATATGACCCCTTTAAGGCATAATTATATAATTAAAAACATTTGGTTACAATTTATTTTAAGTTGTCCTTGTTACACCTTACATTTACTTACTATTCTAATAACAATAAATTATGCATAATTACATGCAAGTGACCCTAAGCCAAACCCTTATCCTAACCCTAACCATATAGTAAGTACATGTATTGGTTAATATTACCCAGTACTTAAATGTATAATTACACTGTAACAAGGACACCTTAAAATAAAGTGTAACCAAACATTTTATCTGATGGAACGGAATGTTATAAGGCAGCTGTTTCAGAGAATGACCCTCACAGTAAGTTTAGACCATACAAGGAGTGTATAACAGCAGATCAACACAGAATGGCTCACGTCCATGAAGTTGTAGAGTCTCTCTGTGGACCTGCCACCCATACGAAGGTAGTGTTGTGTGGCTGGGTAACACTGGGCATAACGCCGGGAGAAGACATCAGGTTGGTGCTCACGGAGGAACTCATCCAGTTGGTTAGCGGCTCGAAGTTGACTACGAACTGAGGGAAAACGACTTAATGGTACCCTGAAACAGGAGAAATGTTATTCTAAAACCCTATGTATGTATATTCTCACAGTGATTAGAGAGTGTTATATTGATAATCTCAGAACAATGTTTAATTACATATCTTTCTTGAGTCTAATTTTTTTATATATTGATTTAAATATTGATTTGATTTATTGTACATTTTGTTTTAATATTTTCTTATTAAGCAGGATAGTGTGGTCAGGCACGTTTTATCTCAAAATAAATGCTTCAGTTACTAACGTAACCTGAAGATAGACGGGAACCAGACATTGCCTCGTATTAGCTGACGCTATGGCTAAATTCCTTTCTCTGAAAATGCTGAAGCCTAATTTAATTGTGTCTGTGTAACGATAATATGTTATAAGCATAGGACTGTCCCAGGTAATAGGCAAAGTGAGCCTGGCCCAGGGATGGGAGTCCTGAAACGAGAACCTTAATGAGGAGGTGCACTGACAGTGGTATTACTTACAGTAGGGTTTGGTGTAAGAAAAACTTAAGCAGGGTGGCATACTACAAAGGAAACAGCTTAGATATGTTCTGGGATCATGCCAACAGAAGCTAAAAAGGTCACAGACTTTGGGGGAATTCGTTGCACCATAGTCTATCCCTCAAGCAGACACGGACCGCGCTTGCAGTGTGGGGACATCCAGGTTATAGAATCTGGCAAACGTGGAGGGTGATGAGCAGCCAGCTGCTGCACAGATGTTATTAATAGACACCCTGCTCGAGCAAGCCCAGAAGGAGTCCATTCTCTGGGTTTGCCAGACTGAGCCACCTGTTTAGGAGAGGAGATCCCTCCACAGTGGAATAGGCCTGGGTACTGCTGTCAGCAGATGCACTAACCTGGGGAACCATGACTGGCTCTGTGGGAGCAGAGTCACTGGAGGAAAGGCATACAGGAGCGCTTTTAGCCATTTGTGGGCCAGAACATCCTTCTCCAATGAGAAGAATATCAGATAATGAGTGTTCTCCTTCGAGGCAAAGTGGTCCACTTCTGCTCATCTGAAGTCACTCCAGATCATCTGAACTATCTAGAGGTGAAGTCTCCATTCCGCTGGAGTTACACCACTCTGGGACAGCATGTCCACACCCTGGTTCGGTCTACTCAGCACATGCACTCAGTGATCGAAGGTTGCCCTATGCCCACAAGAAGCGGAGTCTCGCCAGTCTGTTAAGAGGGTGCAATCTCAGGCCTCCTTGGTGATATATATATGCAGCCACTGTCATGTTGTCAAACCAGACAAAGCCGTGGTGATCTCTCATGTCTGGAAGAATGGCTTTAAGCACCAGGTGCACTGCTATCATCTCTAGATAGTTAATGTGCCAGCAGAGCTGAGGATCCCATCAGGTGCTAAATGCTGGCCTGCTGTTGCACAGTGCACCCCAATCTGTGATGGAGGCATCCATCATGAACACATCATGATCTAAGAATTTTCTTAGAATTTTGTTACTAGAAGCAATTCAGACTGACAGCAGAAGATCTGGGAACCTTCGCCGCTTTGAATGGCCAAGGCCCACCAAGAGGCCATATGACTGACAGGTAAAGCAACCAATCACGTTTCGTTTTGTGCAGCGTCATGTTTAGGGGCGTCCCCACAATAACAGACCATGTGTAAAACTCTTGGATGTATTTTAAAGAGACTATGTCGTGAAATTTACGTTTCTCATACTTTTGAAAATTCAGCGTTTAGTTGATCCCGATAAGTGTTCATCCTCACAGTTGTAAACACGACGGCTTTCTCCTTCCATGAGGAGGTTTGGTGACACGGCATCTTTGTTTGCAGGTGGAACATTAAAGAATGTAACTCAAACGCCTGGAAATCTTGTAGAATTCAACCAATTAGATGACCACTTCGAAACTTTCCAATTTTGTGTCATATGCATCAGACGTTCAGCAAACGGTTCGTGGACATAACGTCTGAGGCTAGCGTGACATAGGTAATCACAGCATGCTGATAATAGGGACTTTAACTACAAACAATGATGTTCTTCCGCAGCATTTTGTCTTGATTTGAGTGTTTTGATATTTGTGCTGGAAAACAAGAAACATTTAGTTGAGTTGTGAAATTACTGTTTTGTTTTCTGAATAAAAATGTGTGTTTGAGTTTTTGCTTAAGAAAATATACATTTGTGTTCATAAGTTTACATACCCCTTGCAGAATGTGCAAAATGCAGAAGATGCTGGAAAACCAAAGAATATGCAGGAGCTGGAGGATTTTTCTGAAGAACAGCAGGCAGTTGAACTGCTCAGGACCAACAAGGGACTCGTGAACAACTATCACAAAATCTAAAAACAGTCATGGATCATCCAGGAAATGACACATAGTATTGAGATTCAAGGGTATGTAAACTTTTGAACGGGGTCATTTTTATAAATTCAGTTATTATTTTGTCTTGTGGAGAATATATAAACATCTGTTATGTGAAATAGCTTAATTAGGACAGCACTAAATAAGAAACAACATGCAATTTTCACGATCCCTCTTTTGTTTCAATCATTAACATTTTGCACATTCTGCATGGGGTATGTAAACTTATGAGCACAACTGTGCCAGCACTGTCACAAAAATAATACAGTTCTCCCTCTGAATTAAGTTCATTTTTCTGACTCACTCCATTTGATGCATCTTAAATGGTAAACAAATTATTCTCTTTCTATCTCAAGTAATATTGCCTCAAGTTATTTTATATTGATTTAAGAATGTTTAGATGTTTATACTAGAAAACAAGATATTAAGGAAGAATATTATTTTCTGCAGTCTGTGTGGTATAATACTTGTGTCTCATGACTTTAAACTGTATAAGTGCTGGTTGTCTTTTATTGCACACTGAAGAAAAAAAATGGTGGAAAATTTTCACTCAGAAATCACCAGTAAATTTAAGTCCATTACAAAGAAATGGCAAGAAAAACTTTAAATTAAACATGAAACTGTAGTTTAAACAAAATTCAGTTTTTGTTACTCTGTTTCTTCTCAAAATAAAAAGCTATGCACACAAATCAGTTTTTCATGGGCATTTGTGTAATAAGTGGGGTAGTTAAGTCAGCCAGTTGTCACTAAATACAGCAAAGCTCATAAAGATGAACCAGGGCAGCGTGTCCTTACCTCACCAGACTCTGAGCAAAGCCCACACATGCCAGCAGGATCAGACCCGTGCTCATGCTGTCGAAACACTCGCTGGTCCAGGCAAGAGTGACATGATTAAACACACATGCAGGGCTTTGAATGTGAATTCCGAAAGCTTTCGGGTCATTTTGACCCGGCCATGTGTTGATTTAACATTCAGCAAACAAATGAGATCTTACGCCACGTGTGCACAAGAGAAGATAGTTCTGCTGGAATTTTACTGTCATTTTATAAAAGAAATGCTTTTCTCTGAACAAGGTTGCTGCAGATTTTAGAAAGGTAAATACATTTTTTCCAAGACCCTTTTAGGACCAAGTAAAGAAAGTCTAAGGAATTAATTGAAGGAAACAATACGCCAGAATGTTCTCTAAATAGTGCTAGGGAAAACAAACATTGTATTACAAACACTTCAAATTTGTGAAAACAACTAACAGATCTACATTACTTTTTGACTCATTATATAAAAAATATAAACTGGAATTAATATGGAAATCATTTTTTATGTGCCTTCTGATTTCACTGCAGAAAAGCAATGTTCTTCAGTATTTTTACCTTGCATCCAGGGCAAATATCTAAATCAAGATGCACTGAGAACTAACAGGACATAAGGGTTAGAAGTCTTCTTTAATGAGAATTTCACCAAAATCAACTTAATTCAAAGGAAAAAACAAGTTTTCATACCCCATGACAGGTATTTGCTCATTTTAAACAAACTCAATTTCTCAGAAAACAAGACTTAACGTCTTCATTTTGCATTTCAAGTAAATATATACTGAACTAAGAATGGCGAGCCATTTTGTACTGGAAAACAAGACAAAATACAATGGAAAATATACATTTTTAAGTACATGTAACATTTTAATGCCATGATTATGAATTTAAGACCTTTTCAATGCAGTAATTTAGACTTTTTAAGACCTTTTTAAGACCCACAGAAACTATTCAGAACTGCTCAACGTATCAAATCTGAGTTTAATCTGCCAATGAAGTTAGAATTGTCTTCCCTTTGAATTAAGCTTATTTTTCTTGGCTTATTGATTTTTTGTCTTTAACCAAAAAACAACAACAACAAAAAAATACTACCTGTTTGAACGTGTTACCATCTAACTGGTCTAATCAGTGTCACATCACACACAACTACTCTGGCTCTTAGCGCTGCGTTCGACACTATCGGCCACAACATTCTTTTAAATTGACTAGAACACTCTGTTGGCATTAGTGGAAGTGCATTAGCATGGTTCAAATCGTACTCATCTGAGCGCCATCAGTTTGTAGCAGTGAACGAAGAGGTATATCGATCACAGGTGCAGTATGGAGTACCTCAAGGCTCAGTACTAGGGCCGTTACTTTTCACGCTTTACATGTTACCCTTGGGAGATATTATCAGGAGACATGGTGTTAGCTTTCACTGTTATGCTGATGATACTCAGCTCTATATTTCTTCACGGCCCGGTGAAACACACCAAATTGAGAAACTAACGGAATGCATAGTCGATATAAAAACTGGATGACGAGTAACTTCTTACTGCTAAA
>JAFVLL020006038.1:0-13443 GCA_021397915.2 Tor tambroides | reverse complement strand
GCAATAATTGGGTGCCAATAATTGTGGCCAACATGAACTAGAGAAAGCATTTATTTCACAGTGATATTTTCCCCCCACATTCAATTGTTTTACTTGATATGATAGGTTAGAATTTTGTGAATTTTTTGAATGAAAGATCAAAAGAATAAACGATGCAGATTTATTTTCACAGCCGCCTAATATTTACCAAGGGTGTCAATATTAGTGGAGGGCACTGTATTTGAACATCTGGAATCTGAGGGTGCAAAAAAATAAAGAGAAAGTTAAAGTTTGATATCTTTACAGTGGGAAATTTACAAAATATCTTCATGGAACATGATCTTTACTTAATATCCTAATGGTTTTTGGCTTAAAAGAAAAATCGATAATTTTGACCCATACACCGTATTTATGGCTATTGCTACAAATATTCCCATGCTACTTAAGACTGGTTTTGTGGTCCAGGGTAACATATATAGTTATTTTTCTTGGTGTGAACAGGCCTTTAGCCCAAAAGGTCAAGATTTAGCTAGTTAGCAGTTAGCCCCTGCTTGTAGGTGCTAACTACACCATCAATAAAGCAAGCTAATATTGCTAATAATTCATTATACTACAGTAGATGTTTTAGCAGTGCCCTTTTTCCTCAGTTGACTCTTAAAAGTGTGCAATAGGATTGTTTTGGATATTTTTCCCTAGCTATTGCATTTTAACGTAACAGCTCAGAATAACTGCTAGTACAGTGTGTCCTTGTGGTGCTAATTAGCATAATTTTCCTGCAGTTACGGAGTTATTGAACACATGACGTTTATGGATCATGTGAATTCCCTCAGTTTAAACTGAGGGACGCTGAGAAAAGTTTAAAAACACTTTTGAAGGTGTTGCGCTAGCTGAGTAGCTAACATTAAAATAAATGGGAATACTAATGCTTAGCTTTCTCTAGGTATTATATGATAGCCTACTTTTTCCAAGTAAGGTTCTTCTAACACTGAGCTTGAAAATTACATAAAGTAAGGTTATCTATATCAATGAAATCTTTCTATTGTGTTTGGGAAGGAAAAACATGCAGGTTTGGAAGGATCATTGTCTCTAGCGAGAGCAAAAGATCAAACACAAGGCATTGTGGGTACTGTGTCAAAACGCTGACTCCATTAAAAACAAAAAAAAAAATAAAGTGGGTGGATTGACTTGGCACAGTCCCCAAGCTTCGGTTTTCATAGGTTGCTTGGTAGCGCTCTGAATTGGAGGGTATTTCGATTCAATGAACAAAGACTGAGATGGGGGTTGGGAGAAGACGAGTATAACAAAAGGGAGCATGAAAAGACCTGGATGGCTTGTTCGTGTGACCTATAGTTGTCCGAACACTTGGAAATCAGCGAGAGTGTTTGAAACGGGACATAAATTCTGTGGGTGTGCCTGTTGTGTGATTCAAACAGGTCCAATACATCTGTTTACCTGAAGGCCTTTCCAGAAGTCGCCTTGCTTGTTTCATATTCTACTTAAGCCATTCTGTCCAAAACACTCTAGCGTTCCTGGTTTTCCAAGGAATTATGTATGCGGTAAACATCACAAACCAGAAAACTGATGCTAGAATTCACAGTAAAAACATATCTGTGGATTTGCTGTAAGTGTGTGTGTTCCTCCACACTGTGTGGGCTCAGTTTGTTCCTCTTTCTTCTCACATCTGCCTTTCGGCGCTCAACCACCCTCCCGTTCTTCATCTGCAGCACAGGGCCACAACAAAAGAGGACCTGAGTGAAAGCAGCTGGAAGGAAACTGCAGTCTCTCTGTCACTGTGGGAGAGACTCACCTGGTTGCTTTTCTCTCTCGCTCTTTCTTCTTTTTTTCAGACTCTTTGTACTCCTGCCAGGTGTTCTTCACTTGCATCCCACAGAACAGACTGAATATTTTCTGTAGAACTGGCGGGATAAGATTATTCTTTTATTAATTATGCATATTATGAAAGAAAATACCATAAATATCTCTTATTCTGTGTAAAAAGCTCAAGCTTGTGGCATTCACACCAGTTTTTTTAGCCTTATATGTTTTTGTGCGCAGTAGTTTATTAAGTGAGCGTCAAGAAAATGTCTGTTATCTGTTGCTTTTACACTTATCTTATCATTAGTGTTTAAGTTGTTGTTTGCTGAAGACAGGCATGGAGCTGATAGCGAGGGTCACCAGAGGAAATGTCTCTTCTTTACTGCTGATATGTATTCAGTTTGTCTATACATTGTGTTATATATACATTGGGGTTCAAAATCTAAGTCCACACTGAAAATCTAGGATTCAAAATTGAATTTAAACCAGAAAGTGTTTTATGATTTTGAAAGAAGCTGATGATTTTGGAGTTTGTGCAGCTCAAATGCTGCTGTCATTAAAGCAAAAGAGACAAACCGCATACTAAGACATTATGAAATATTTATACTTGTATATATATTTACCTATAAGTAGGCTCACATTTAGACTAAGTTTGAGGTCAGTGCAATTTAAAAAAAAATGTTTTTGAAAGATGTTTCCTCTGCTCACTAAGGCTGCATTTCATAAAAATATAGTAAAACAGTAATATTGTGAAATGTTATTGAAATTTAAAATAGCTGTATTCTTCTTTAATATATTTTAAAATGTAATTTATTCCAGTGATGGCAAAGCTGAATTTTCAGCATCATTATTCCAGTCTTCAATGTCACATGATCCTTCAGAAATCATTCTAATATGCTGATTTGCTGCTCAAGAAACATTTCTTATCATTATCAGTGTTGAAAACAGCTGGGCTGCTTCATTTTTGTGTGGAAACCATGATACTTTTTTCAGGATTCTTTGCTAAAAGTATTCATTTCTTTCAAAAACAACCCCAATTTTTTTTAATGTTAGTGAATGTAAAGATCTCTTTTGTAGTGTTGGTCTTTTTGGGAACTTCCAGATCTGTATGTCATAGTTTTCTCTTTCTGTTTCTGTTATGGAATGTATATTCCTGCTTTTACAGTGAGAGAGGAATGTTTAGAAATACTGGGTACTTTTTACAAGGCCTCTCTCTCTCACTCACTGTTTCTCTGCCTCTCTCTGAAGGTCTCTGGCCTGTGATGAATGTGGTTAATTGCTGACTCAGAGAAGTGAGTAGATAACTAGACACTAAAACGTTACGGCAACACCAGACACATATAAAAATACCAACCCCTTCTCACCCCTTCCCACACATATGAGCAAATCTCACGGAAACATGTCCAGGTCATATTTTTGGCTTTATTCCTGCAGATTCTTGTTCTCTCTTCTTGTTGTTAGAATAAAACAACACTTATAAAATAATATATATAATTACTCTCTCTCTCTCTCTCTCTCTCTATATATACATATATATATACACTGAACAAAATTATAAAAGCAACACTTTTGTTTTTGCTCTCATTTTTCATGAGCTGAACTCAAAGATCTAAGACTTTTTCTATGTACACAAAAGGCCTATTTCTCTCGAAAATTGTTCACAAATCTGTCTAAATCTGTGTTAGTGAGCACTTCTCCTTTGCCGAGATAATCCATCCACCTCACAGGTGTGGCATATCAAGATGCTGATTAGAGAGCATGATTATTGCAGGTGTGACTTAGGCTGGCCACAATAAAAGGCCACTCTAAAATGTGCAGTTTTACTGTATTGGGGGGGTCCGGGGGGTCCGAAAACCAGTCAGTATCTGGTGTGATCACCATTTTCCTCACGCAGTGCAACACATCTTCTTCGCATAGAGTTGATCAGGTTGTCCACTCCTCTTCAATGGCTGTGTGAAGTTGCTGGATATTGGCAGGAACTGGAACATGCTGTCGTATACGCCGATCCAGCGCATCCCAAACATGCTCAATGGGTGACATGTCCGGTGAGTATGCTGGCCATGCAAGAACTGGGATGTTTTCAGCTTCCAGGAACTGTGTACAGATCCTTGCAACATGGGCCGTGCATTATCTTGCTGCAACATGAGGTGATGGTCGTGGATGAATGGCACAACAATGAGCCTCAGGATCTCATCACAGTATCTCTGTGCATTCAAAATGCCATCAATAAAATGCACCTGTGTTCGCTGTCCATAACATATGCCTGCCCATACATAACCCCACCGCCACCATGGGCCACTCGATCCACAACGTTGACATCAGCAAACCACTCTCCCACACGATGCCATACGCGCTGTCTGCCATCTGCCCTGTACAGTGAAAACCGGGATTCATCCGTGAAGAGAACACCTCTCCAAAGTGCGATGCCATCGAATGTGAGACGGCCCACTCAAGTCGATTCGACGTACGAACTGCAGCTGTCAGGCAGAGACCCCGATGAGGATGACGAGCATGCAGATGAGCTTCCCTGAGACGATTTCTGACAGTTTGTGCAGAAATTCTTTGGTTATTCAAACCGATTGTTGCAGCAGCTGTCCGGGTGGCTGGTCTCAGACGATCTTGGAGGTGAAGATGCTGGATGTGGAGGTCCTAGGATGATGTGGTTACACGTGGTCTGCGGTTGTGAGTCCGGTTGGATGTACTGCCAAATTCTCTGAAACGCCTTTGGAGACGGCTTATGGTAGAGAAATGAACATTCAATTCACGGGCAACAGCTCTGGTGGACATTCCTGCAGTCAGCATGCCAATTGCTCGCTCCCTCAAAACTTGCGACAGTTAGAATTGTGATGGAAAATGTGCATAGTTTTCATTAAAATAATGTAAAAACGCAAGCAGTCTTAATACCCCTAAAATAGGCTTCATTTTCTTTAAGCAAAATAGAATTTCTTAGGATTTAGGGTGAAATATGACCTGAACATATTCTTGACAGATTTCATGTGATTCACCCATTTAGATTGTTTTTAACAGTACTGTAAATGTCAGCTATTATTTATTCAGTTATTTTGTCTCTGGCTCAAAAATGGCATGATGTTCTTGTACCGATCAGAGTTTAAAAGATTTATTGTGTGTGGATTTGTTGTACTTTGGCCTGGCGTGGAACGAGGAGTTTTAGGAAGGCCAAACCCTTGGTAAACATCCCCTGACTGTTCGGCTCAGCAGCCAAGCCTATTCTTGAATTTGTTCGTCAAACTGTTTTGATGTACTCTGGAACTAATTAGAAACTTTATTAGTTTGATAAGTGTTATGGCATATCAGACAGGGAACGGTGATAAAGAATGAGCACGGTAGTAAGCTTAGCACGTGGCAAGTTTAAAGCCCTCCGATCGCAAACAACTGCACATGTTTGTGTTTTCTGAGAACTTCAGCTTCAGCTGTTTCCTGTTTTCTGTTGAACAGCACACCGCAAACCTGTGACAGCTGAGAACGAGAGAAAAAGAGAGAACGACCACAATGGAAGATGTGCTGTGCTGCAACATTGCAGCATTGTGTGAAACCATCTCCGTGTTAAGGCTGAACCTTATCGCAGCAAAACTGCACACGCACTTACACTTCGCTTTGCGATTTTAAAACAGATGTCCACTTTATGTTATTGAGCAAAATTAATAGTCTCATGAGAGCTCAATTTGTATCTCAATAATTCCTTCCTGAAAGCCAGGGACGGTTTGTTCTTGTGTTTGACAACACAAAATATTTCATTTTATCGCAAAATGCGCAACACTCTTCCTCTGTGGTTATATCTCGAGCAAAAGCAGTGTTGTTGTGTAAGTTAGCACATCATTTGGTTCCCCTAAATGTCAGCTTTCAGATCCAGACTGCTATTTTTTTGCAGCCTTGACCCAGAAAAGCAGCTCGCTGTTATCAATGAGTAACATGGGGCATTTTTTTCATGCTTCTGAGACCGATTAGTAACTAATTTACTCAGACGGTTCAATTAATTCACCCTGCAAGCGCAGCGCAGCCTCAGATAAACAACATTTGTGCAGAGCTGTAATGGATCCCAGTACAGCCTTGCTGTTTGACATCTCAAACATTACTGAATTTACACAAACAAATGTGCAGAAAAGGTGCTAGATGTGAACCGAACAAACATGTAGGCTGTACGACGTATGTTTGTGAGAGCTTTGTCGCAAATGCGCGTAAACCACATCTATTACCGAACCTCCGAGGACCACAACATCTATAGATGCCTGGGCAGCTGTGATTGTAATAGCTGCCATAGTGACCAGGACTGATTGCTGTAATGTGCAGTGATTACTGCAGTGAAGAGCACATTACATGTATGGGAGATTGGGATATTCGGGGCTTATAAGCTGCTACGAAGCAGCATGAATGATGCCAGCAGGTCAATATGGTAAACACACATTTATGAGGTTTCATATCATTGGCCTGCATGTACAGTGGAGTCCGTAAGTCTGAGACCACATTAAAAATCTGGGATATAGCATAGTATATGCACTCCCTTGCCCTCTTCATGCTGTAAAATAAATGTCATGTGGTGCGACTATAAGATATTTATGAAATAATGATATTTGTAAGTTGAAAATCAGTTGAAATAACTGAATATTACAAAAAAAAACACAATCAGTTAAACACTTATCGATATTTGAAAAGATTTTGTCCACTAGATCAAAGTCATTTTGTGCAGCCATAAAAAAAGAAAATAATATCATACAAAGACCCTCATGACTGTGTGCCAAGGTCACTAAATCTCTTAAAATATCAGATAATTTGATTTCTTTTTGGCTAGTTCATGTTTTAAAATGTCATGTGGTGCGACTTGCCAAAAACTAAAGATATTTATGAAATAATAATTCATGATATTACTAAAAATGCTTTTGATGTGTACACTTGCATGTATTCAAGGTGTAGAAAATGGTTATTATTTTTGATGGTTATACCACATGACATTTAACGCTTATCAATATTTGAAAAACTTTTGTCCACCAGATCAAAGTCATGTTGCGCAACCAAAAAAGGAAATAATATCATAGAAATGACTACAGACTCTCATGACTGTGTGTGTCAAGGTCAATAAATCTCTTAAAATATCAGATGATTTTATTTTATTTTTTTGGCTAGTTCATGTTTTAAAATGTCATGTGGTGCGACTTGCCAAAAACGAAAGATATTTGTGACCCTGGACCACAAAACCAGTCTTAAGTGTCAATTTTTCAAAATTGAGATTTATATATCATCTGAAAGCTGAATAAATAAGCTTTCCATTGATGTATGGTTTGTTAGGATAGGACAATATTTGGCTGAGATACAACTATTTGAAAATCTGGAATTTGAGGGTGCAAAAAAATCAAAATATTGAGAAAATCACCTTTAAAGTTGTCCAAATGAAGTTCTTAGCAATGCATATTACTAATCAAAAATGAAGTTTTGATATATTTATGCTAAGAAATTTACAAAATATCTTCATGGAACATGATCTTTACTTAATATCCTAATGATTTTTGGCATAAAAGAAAAATTGATAATTTTGACCCATACAATGTATTTTTGGCTATTGCTACAAATATAACCCAGCGACTTAAGACTGGTTTTGTGGTCCAGGGTCACATTTATGAAATAATAATTCATGATATTATTAAAAATAAACAAAATATATTTAAAAACTTTGTTAAAAATAATGATTAAGATGTGTACACTTGCATGTATTCAAGGTGTAGAAAAAGGTTATTATTTTTGATGGTTACACCACATGACATTTAACGCTTATCAATATTTGAAAAAGTTTTTCAAAATTTTTGCCACATTTTTGAAATATTTTGCCTTTTAAAATATTGTGGACACTCTTATTTGTCTTTGAGCCTAATATAATTTAGAATGTCCAATTTTGTATTAGTAAGCATTTTCACTTGTGATCTCAGACTTTTGAACCCCAATGTATGTCCAAATGGCACAGCACTGTGTTTTAGTTTTGGTTCTGATATGATTTGAGTGGAAAAAGTGGGCGAAGACCGCAATGTGCGTGTTGGCGTGCAGCTCATGATACGCCCTGAATGTGTTTGCTTTCAGTCAGGCATCATTTCTGTAGTCTTAAATATGCTGTCACATGTATATACGGCTATACATTTGGACACGCTCATCACACAGTGCTTCATACCGTCTTGCTCTTTCTGGCCTAGTTTTCCTTGCCAGACAATGAGTGAAATCCCTTCTGCTACTGACAGGCCCCTGTAAATCTGTCTCTCTCTCACACACGCATTCCTTCTCCTCTTTCATGGCAATGCTGTTGTTTTTCTGCTCTCCTTCTGGCTACTCCTGCAGCCATGCTCATTTTTATGGTGGTTATATTCAGTTCGCTCTCATTTATGGAGACCATGTCTGAGATTTTAGAGGGATGGATCCTCTGGAGCATTTCAGCGAGGTGTGTGAGTGTGTTAACCTGCCTTTTAGTGCACGTTTAATAGTTCGCTTCTACCCGTAAGGCTGATTCCAAGATGTGGGAGGTTATGAGGTTATGTGTGAGAATGGTCTAGATTTTCCATCATGAGAGATCGTGTGGTTTTCTGTCTGCAAACAACTTATGCTTACAGACACACACACATATGTGCATATACATATACTACATATGCTATGTATATTGTATATATAATATATATACATGTATGTGCTGTATATTTAAAAATAAAGCTCATACCACACCATTAAACTTCTTTTGCAGAATTATCGTCAGTGTAGCATCTTGATTGACAGCAGCAATTTCCGTACACAAATGTCTTTAAGTTGCAAAATGTATAATTTGTATAACTGGTTTATCATTTTGTGAATTCAAAATGGCCATACCTGACGGGAAGTTGAAATGGAATAACAGGAATTTAAAAGAAATTCAGCACGGCCACACAAAAGAGCAATTTCATTAGAATGTCATGTGGTGCGACTCACCAAAAACATAAAAGATATTTATGAAAAAATAATTCATGATATTAAAAAAAAGATAAGTAGGGAGACTCAGTAAATATCTTAAAATATCAGAACAGATTGACTCGCCAAAGACGTAAAAGACATTTATGAAATAGTAAGTCATGATATTTGCAAAAAATACTTTTTTTTACAAAAACAAAAATGTACGTGTTTTTAATAGACACAGTCTTGTTTATATTTGAAAAACCTTTTCCCAACAAATCAGTCAGGTTGTGCAACCAAAATGCAAAATAAATAAATAAATAAATTTTTCCTTGCAAAATATATGTAAAAACTTTGTTGGAAATAATGAATAAAATAAATCGCTTATATTCTTGTACTTTGGGTTAGTTATTACATTAAAACATTACAGCAAGCTTTAATTCTTTAACATTAGCTAATGCATTAGGAATCATCAACTAACTATGAACGTTTATTAATCCATCTCAATGCTAATTTATAAATATACTATAGTTTGTTTGGTTCAGGCTTGTTCATGAATTTATATTAATATACATTCATTTACTTTATTAATTTACAACTAGAAAAGTGTAGTAGTGTGGCATTAATTAACATTAAAAACATTAAATACTTCAAAAGTATTTTTTGTTATTTTATTTTAGCTATTGCTTTAGATAATGCTAACAGACTGAACCTTATTGTAAATATAAGCGTGCTGAACGTGCTGCGGTGCAGCTACACCAGCAGAAAGTTTGTGCCCGGGGCTTGTTGCCTGCGCATGTACACGTCAGTCTTGCCCTCGTCCTGTTTTTCATGCAGAAAGCAGGAGTGTGCTCTCTCAAACTTTGAGATTGTGCAAGAGGCATTGTGACATTCACTGCAACAATCCCTGTGTGACTCAAAATCAGGGGCTTCTGTTGCCATGGTGTTGCCACGGCTTTTCTGAAAGCCCAAAGAACTTCTAGTGAGTCACAAATGAGAAACTGAGCTGAATTGAGTGAATGTTGTGTTACCATAAGCTGGGGTTAAACTTTCTAGTAAGAGTTGGGAGTAAAAAGCGAGTAGCTACTAACTACAAAATACATATTTGTTTTTTTTTCAGTAGCGAGACTGTAGATGTTTTAGTAGCTAAAATTTACCAGTAACAAGCTGCTACTTCTAACAAATAGCAGTGTAGTGTGATAAAGTTCTAAAATGTTGAATAATAATATGATTGATTGTCAATAAACTGATCCATTTCGGGTCTAATTCAAGCAGTTTGTTTAAAAAATTAAATGATTCACTCATTCAAATCTGGAAGAATCGTTTTGATGTGTCTGGGGTTATTTTGCACTTTTATAATGATATGAAAGTTCAAGGGTGTTTTTGAAAGAAAGTTCTTATGCTTACCAAGACTGCATTTATTTGATCAAAATACAATAAAAAAGTAATATTATTAGTAAAATATTAGTACAATAAAAATAGCTGTTTTTTTAATTCACTATATTTAAAAAGTTTAAAATGTATATTTTTTCCATTAATGGCAAAGCTGAATTTCCAGCCTTTATTCCAGTCTTCAGTGTCACATGATCCTTCAGAAATCATTATAATATGAAACTTTTCTTATTATTATCAATGTTGAAAACAATTATGATACTTCATATTTTAATGGAAACCATGATATATATATATTTCAGAATTTTTAGACAAATAGAAGATTCAAAAGAACAGCATTTATTTAAAATAGTAATAAGTATTCAGTTCTTTAAAATAATGGTTAGAGAACTATAACAAATATTGTCTAATATGCTTCAAAACCCTCGTTGTTTTTGGGCATAGAAATACCTATAATTCATTTGAATCAGTTTTATATATATATATATATATATATATATAAAGAAATTATTACTTTAATTCAGCAAAGGTGCATTCAATTGTTATTTTAAACTGTAATATTAGGCAGCACCGGACATTCTGGACAGTTTATTAATCATTTTATTTGAATGCAATAATAGAAATTCAAAGCAATAATAAGAAATAATGAAAGCAATAATAGAAATTCATTTTTTTTACTTAGTTATATCTATATGCTCAAAAAATGAATTTTTGGTCCCCATAAACGAAGTCAAATCCAGTTAATAAAAAAAATGAAATCCCGGACACTATCAGTCCATGCTAAATATAGAAATTTATTCTTACAAAAAACAGCAACGTTTCGGTCCTCTGACATTCATCAGGTCCCCATAAACCCAAACATCTGGGATTTTTTGTCATATTCATTGGAATATCCTGGTTAATGTCTGACCTTGAATCTAATGCTGGTTAAAAAGCAATAAGTAGTTCAACAGTTGATTTTGCATTAGGTATTACTTAACAGGCTTTGCTCTTTCAAAGAAAATATCACACAGCCAATACTGAGATATTGTAAACAGCCACTGAGATTATTGAGCGCGGGGTTCAGAGAATTAGCCAAGAAATGCATGGATACTGATGCCGTTTTCGTGCTGTTACCATAGCAACAGGCCAAAGACACTTCCTTGTGATATTCTAATAATCACTTCTCAGGTGTAATGAGAATGTTCTCATGATATGAGCTACAAAGACTATAGTTACTGCTCATACACACAAGATCCAGGCAGATATATGAGAGAGAACAGAAGCCAACATCTAACATATGCTGCCCAGTCTATTAGTCTGTCTCAGATTCCCCATATGCAGCCCATGGAAAAAAATCTGTGCTTTTTATTGTGCATTTGTGTCTGTCAGGTTTTGCCTACATTGCGAAGAGCAAATGTTCCCAATCTTGAATAACTAAAATAAGCAATGTTTACTTAATTGACAAAAACTAGAAGGCTGCATGTACCATTGATGCCATGTTTGTTTGTTTTTGTTTGTTTGTTTGTTTGTTTCTTTTATTCTTTCATTCATTAAGATTATTTGTTTTGAAAAAAATTAACAGAAGAAGAAGAAAAATAAAAATCAGCAATCAGCTAGTTATTTCTTTCCAGTTTTAGGGTCCTATTAAAATCCATTTTATTTTTTCCCAAATTCTGTATTAATTTTTTTCCAAATTTTTTTATTTTTTATTTTAATCTTTCTAGACTCTGTTTTAATGGTTAAATTTAATTTTATTGATCAAGAAGCATGTCTAATTAATTAAAATCATGAAACTTAAACAGCAATTTATTAAAAGTTTAACAAAAATGACATTTTAAGGCCCTGTGAAATATTTTTTCTTTTTCTGGTAAATAAATTATGGTAAATAATTTTGTTCTGGTAAATATTCCTTTAAAAATAGTGTTTTAATAATGATTTTATTATTATTAGTAGTACTATCATTACATTAAGTAATATTGCTGTCACGGTTTCTTCAAGTTAAACCAAACTTTTATTTTGACGGGTTGCTGTGAAGACCTTTAAGTTTCAGTGTGAATATGATTTGACAGTAGGTTTACTCAAAAGAAATGGTAAATGCTAATGATGTGAGACTTAGAGCAGTTCTAGAGATTACATTCATGCATTCATGTACTCATATATTGAGGCAGTAGAGCTTCAGTATGTGTGTAGTGAGCGAAAACATGCATCTGCGCCATTCATTCACACAGAGAAACACAGAACATGCAGAATTCATATTTAAATTGTATTTTTGCAGCTTAATATTCACAGACACTAGTCCATATCACATTTTGATTTAAGTTTACTGAGCTACTTTTGATTTACTCATCCAAAATTTGGCAAATTCAGTGACATTCTGTGTTATACAGTAAATTCCGTTTTTATGACTGGATTCTGCGATTCCATCCGTGTTTTCCACATCACGGAAATCATAAGGCCCTACAGTTTTGCTTTATCTACGTTAGATTCATAGAGTAATAATTTTGTGAATTATCAGTTGTATTTAGTTGCATTTACTCTTAAAAATAAAGGTACTTTATTGGCATTGATGGTTCCATCAAGAACCTTGAACATCCAGGAACCTTTCCAATCCACAAAAGATTAATTCATAGTGGAAAAAGATTCTTTAGATTATTAAAATGTTCTTTTTTATTAAAAAAAGATTTCTTTTAGGAACTGATCACTGAAAGGAACCAAAAGTGGCTCTTCCAAGGCATTGTTGCGAAAACACCTTTTTGGAACATTTATTTGTTGCTTACTGTAATAAAGCAGAGTAATAACTGGATGCCCAACCAACAACCAACAAACAGAATGATGTCAATTGTATATTGTGTGAACTGTTCCTGGTTTCCATTTCAGAAATCTGGTCATCTGAAACCAAGAAATTGTAAATACATTTAACAGAACTTTAAACATCCTTAAAGATGTGAAAGTGCATCAACTTCCACTTTCTTTCTACGTATTTGCATACAAAGATGAGGGATTAACAGTGAAGTTAGGGTTTGTGCAAAACATTTCTGCTGCTTTCACTTTCACCTATTGTAATATTCCCTCCACAATGATTGCCCGTCACTTGGTCCTTTTTTACTTTCCCTTTGATTCTCAGCACAGGGAAGCACAGGGATTTTTCTCGATGGCCCATAGTGATATCACCTCCCTGGTCTCCTATTGGTTGAGCATCTCATAATGATTAACTACAGAACTCCCCTGGATTCCTCACCTACAGGACCTTATTTAGAACAGCCTGACACATGACATGCCCAGACACGCCTCGTATCTGATGAAACATCCTGGCACGGGGAGAAACTTGTACTTCTCACATGTGACTCACTATGCATTCAG
>JAFVLL020006037.1:0-11930 GCA_021397915.2 Tor tambroides | reverse complement strand
TTTGGCGGGCTGCATAGCCATAGGCTTGCTCATCGCCGCCGCCGAGCCATTGGTTCGATTTTATAGCACTGCACGAACCAATGGACGTGCAGTTTGGACTGCGTGATTGAAAAGGCTTCAGTGGAAGAGGAAAAAAGAGTTTTTCCCATACAGCGTCTTACGACGCAGTACTCGTTCCCATATCTCAGGGAACCGAGGTTACGAAAGTAACCGAGTACGATATTCAAAATAGCGTTCAAAACCCATTTTATTTACATTATATAATGTGTTTAAGAGTTAAACAGGATATTCAACAGAAAAAAAAAACAAATGTAGGATGGGAAAAATTCAGTTAATAAAACCAGTAATGTGCATTTAAAAAGTAAATATGGTCAGTTTGTTTTCATGTAGATCATCTTTATGGGGACTAATACATGTTCTATGCAAATCTAAAGCTATTAAACTTTAATATAGCATTCAAAACTCATTTTGTTTACATTCTATAATGTGTTTCAGAGTTAAACAGGATATTCAACAGGAAAAAAACTATGTAGGGTGGGAAATATTCAGTTAATAAAACCAGTAATGTGCATTAAAAAAGTAAACAGGGTCAGTTTGATTTCATGTTGATCATCTTTATGGGGTCTAATTCATGTTTTACGCAAATCTAAAGATATTAAACTTTAAAATAGCATTCAGAACCCATTTTATTCACATCATATAATGTGTTTAAGAGTTAAACAGGATATTCAGTAGGAAAAAAAACCCAGTAGGATGGGAAATATTGAGTTAATAAAACCAATAATGTGTATTAAAATGTAAATCGGGTGAGTTTGATTTCTTGTTGATTTTTGAACCGGTATATGAATAAAAACTACTGAAACATTGAAGACAGTTTCCAGACCACCTGCAAAAGGAGGGGCTTGCTGTAAAACCAATATTCCCCTACTAATAAAGCTGTACTGAAAGCAGGAACGAGAACATGAAAGAGAAAACAAAGACAGACTTTTATAGCTGGTGATTAAACACTGTACAGGTGGATCTGTGGGCATAAATCACACATCTGCTGAGGTTAATGTTGAGTCTCTCTCACTCTCTGCCTCATAAAGAAACCCAATGGAGATTAAAGGAATGAGTCTGTTCCCTGCTAACATTACGGGTCATTCCCCTGCATTCCTTGTGTAGGCTGGACTGATATTATGGGATGGTGACAGAAACTAAGAAGAGGCTTTTGTTTTATTTTGCTTCTCATGCCAACTGGCCTGTAACAAGAATACAAGGTGGATCTTGTGTAGATGCCCTTCCTTTATATTGTAATATGAAATGTTATGAAACGTTCTCTGGGATATTTGATTCTGATTGGTCAATTGACACAATCTGCAGTCAAAGAGAGTTCTCAGTGTCAGTATGTCTTTTTAGCAAAGACTCATCAAATTGACCAAAAGCGACAGTAAATAAATTTATATAAATAAATGCTGTTTTTTCGAACACTGAATTTAAAAATTTTAAGCAACATAACTGTTTTCAGCATTCATAAAAATAAGAAATGTTTCTTGAGCAGCAAATCAGCATATTAGAATGATTTCTGAAGGATCATGTGAGTAATGATGCTGAAAATTCAGCTTTGACATCACAGGAGTAAATATTATATATAAATAATATATATAAAAAACTGTTATCATTTTTCACAATTTTACAGTTTTTATAAAAAGACTTCTTTAAAAACTTTAAACTTCTTTCAAACTTTTGAACAGTAGTGTGTATTTCTGTATATTGACTATTAAACTGCATGTTCGGCCTTTTTTGTTGCACTTCTCTTTTTTTCAGTGTCAGATTAAAGGTGTCAGATTATGCAACATAAAAATGTCCTTAATCTTTTGAGATAAAACTATGAAAATATGTTGTAACTCAAAATTTCCTCACCATTTTAAAAATGGATATTTAGTGAAACTAAGCTACAAAAATGGCTCACGCTGAAATCATTGGATTACAGATGTCATATGCATGAAAAATTAACATTTACACACCAACAACGCCTATTCAGTATTCAGAAACATGGCCCGCCTAGTCACAGTGAGGAAATTAAAAAAAAGTTGAATAGATACTATTAACCTTGAAGTCACATGGGAAAGTCCCCCAAAATGATAGAAACCAACATTATTTTTAACATGATTCCACATCATTTCAGTAGCCTATGAGTTTAATAGTTTGTGCAGAACATTTAAGTGCAGATTTTTTTCTGTCAAATGTAATGCAGAATTTGCAATCAATAAATCAATAAACTATATCGAATATGACAACAAACCTGCAAAGTGTTGCTGCTCATTTTCACATGTGAATAGGCTGTTTTCGGAGAAGGGTCAAGAGTTAAAACAGCCGTTAAACTCTAAATTATGGCTATCTTGGCACCAAAAACCCTTTAACATTACAAGTGAAACTCAGGAAGAAAAATACATAAAGCTGTTCTAAAGGCACACAAACTGTTATGTCTCCTTTCACCATTCAACAAACACTGTCAGCAAGCAGCTCTGACAAAGTGCAGCCTTAATATAAAATCAGCCTTTTTTTTAAAGAAATGAGAGCAATTGTTTCCCATTTCCATTCACCAGCAGCTTATGCTATCTTTCTTCTCCTTGTGAGATCTATTCTTGGGTGTTTTCTTTTGAGGCAGGCTTCTTCCATTTCTGGGTTTTCTACAAATAACTTCAGAAAAAAAAAAAAAAAACTGATGAAAAGTGTAAGAACGTTCAAGGCCAGACTCAGATAAGATGTGCTGCTCCAGGCAGTTACTAGTTTAACCCTTAATATATCAGAACATCGAATTAAATCATCAATACAGTAAATGCATAAGAGGAGAAATGGTAAATGTTACAGTAGCTTGAGCTTTATATACTGTGCCAGTCTTTTTATGCATATGAGTTAAAAGACAAAAATACAAAGACAAAAGACAAGGAAAACAAGTGAACCAAAATTCTCTTGCCAAGTTAGTTTCATTATACAATTCCTCATCTGTTGCAGTAGAAAGGCAAAGTCTCCAAATCAATAGCAAATCGTATGCTTTCTTTAACACAAAAGATGTGTTGTTCCCCTCTTTTATAATTCATTGCATTTTAGGTCAGTGTAAATCAGGGTATCTTCTGGCCATTTGATTTGTTATTTAATACTGAAAGTAGAAAAATGAGAAAATGGCTCCTTTTTCTTTTCTTTTTTTTTCATTTTATGGAAAAAACAAAAAACAAGAATTCGGTTGAATTTTTCGTTTTTCGTTCAGGGGTAGACAAATTCTTCTGCAGTTCTGCGCGGCAGAATACTAGTCCTCAGCTGCTGCAGTTGTACGGATTCTTAAACAGTTTTATTGCAACTGCATTTCTTCTTTTTTTCTTCAAACAACCAGACTAATGAATAGCTCGACACAACCCGTTCTGTGGCAGAGCTTAGACAGGACTTTCTTCTGTTTAGATCAGTGGTTAGCGGTCCACGAAATAATTTGCTATAGCCTACCATATTTTTCAAACTGGAAAGTCACTTTTTATCATGAGACATACTGTGATTTATTCTAAAGTGACTTAAATAACGCATTTAATGTCAAATAACCTACATGCAGACTTTTAAAAATAGCGCGTCAAGTAGTCTATTTGCTGTGTATTGGTACATGTCTAGATGTTCAAGGAGACCAAGACGTGCTAAAGCGCGCATTCTGTTGTTTTCTTGACAAGGCATGACAATTTGTAGTCATTTTGAATGTACACAAATAAAAATATACATTTTTACCATACGACTATAAATGACAACGTATTAAGTTATTTCCCCTCTTGAGGAACAAATCCAAGTGAACGTCAATTAATACTCAATATTAATTAAATAAACTGCTTTAGACTGCTACATATTTCCTGTGCACTTCAATACTGGTCTGCGCTTGACAGTAGTCGCGTTTATTTAACTATACTCAGATGCTGTTCTAAAGGATTATTAGGCCTACCTTCTTTTTTCGAAACACACACACACACACACACACACACACACACAAAATGTCCTGCTCGCTCTTACCCATGGCAGAGAATGGTGACTTTTTATCATTTAAGCAGATGCAAATCTGTCGTAAAACAATCATATGCATTTTGTGGCGTATATTCCAAACGTTCTGGATGTATACTATAGGGTTTGGTTAGAAACAAACCGAAATGGCAAGTTGTTACATTTATGTAAATCTTGTGTTGCATTCCTGTGAGTGAGTGCACAGGAGCTCACACCACGTACAAGTGCATGTCCTTTTGAGATATCAATCATTTTTCATTTTAATAAAACAAAAGACTACATTATAAAACTCAGAAGAGTATGTATTTTAATATCTCTGTTGTTCTCCTGTTGTCAGTCAAAATGATATTCTTGTGTGAATGTTTTAGGCCTATATACCCAAGTCAAAGTATTATTCTTTCCTTTTTGTATTAATGTTTAAAATATTTATTTTGAAATAAATGAATTAATTAATTACTTAATTAAACAAAAAAAACTTACTGGGGAACCAGGGTAGGCTATGATCATATCATACCCTGGCATGCCCAGCTAATGCAAAGCATAGAATTTATATCTACACAGCCCTGTCTAGGCTCTGCCACAGAACGGGTTGTGTCGAGCTATTCATTAGTCTGGTTGTTTGATGAGAAAAAGATGAAATGCAGTAGCAGTAAAACTGTTTAAGAATCCGTACAACTGCAGCACCAGAGGACTAGTATTCTGCTGCACGGAACTGCAGAAGAACCAATGACGGCACGGTGGGCGTTTAATTCCCGCCCACGTGTAGAAATCGAATATTCAAGCTGTTTATTCATTTTTCTACCCCTGAATGAAAAACAAAAAATTAAGCCAAATTCTTGTTTTTCGTTTTGGGGGTTTGTTGCAAAAAATGATACACTGATACACTGACCATTTTACAATTTCTATCACTTTCAGATTTCAGTTATTATTACTGTCAGTTATCGCAATCATCGCACAGTAGGCTATATTTCTACATTATTGTGTTTGCTTTCTACAGGTTACATCCATACACCAGTAGGTAGCAACAATTTGAGAGTCTTTATGAGTGGGTCACTGACTCGTTCATTTAACTGATTCGTTCAAAACTCAGATTCTATCAGAAACACAAGTAACTGTACTTCCAAGTGAGCCATTGATTCATTCAAAACACTGATATTCAAGAACAAACGAGTTACTGTCTTTATGAATGAGTGAATCATGCTACGTTCACACTGTCCGTGTTTGGGATTGAAACTGTAGTTCACCCAAAAATGTCTGTCATCATTTACTCACTTTCACGTTGTTCCAAGTTTGTGAGTTTCTTTCTTCTGTTAAACATAAAGGAAGATTTTGAAGAAGGTTGGTAATCAAATAGTTGCTGGTAGCCACATCCATAGTATGACGAAAAAAATATACTGAAGTCAATAGCTACCAGCAACTGTTTGGTTGGACATCATTTTCATTACTGGAACAACTATCACTTTAATTACAGATGTGACTCTCGAAATTTCCTATGTAGGCTACGGTTCCTTTTACACTGCAGAGCTTCGCTAAAAATACAGTTGTCAGACCTGAAAATATAGCTACCTGATCTCATGAGGAAAACGTACCTCGAAAATATGTACCAGTAAGTAATAAATGAAAATATGTACCAATAAGTACACATCACAGCAGTTTCCAACAGAAATGAACACTAGAGGCGGTACAATAGCGAGAACTTGTAATTGTTTTCGTACACAGTTATGATTACAGCTCCATATTTTGGTTTAGGTGTAATGCAGATGGTAGGTTATTTTAAAACGTCACAGAGCATTAGACTTTAGACATGAAGTGACTTGTTTACACCTGGTCACTTCATGCGTTTTCTCTGATCGGATATCTATCTGATTTGTTAAAACGTTTCCATTTACACTTTGCCACATAAATGTGTCTTCGCAAAACGGATATAAATCCGTTCTTCAATTCCCGCGCTCTATGCAAATTTAACTGACTTCACGTCAATGAAAGCAATAGATATGAGCTGCATTTTATTCATTATCAGCTAATTTCAATATCAGAGACCGCTACAGGAGAGAGCGCGGCAACAGCACTGGAAAGATAGGTTAGTTTCACTACTTTTAATGAAGAGTGTTGAGCTTCTGCGACTTACTTTCAGTTTCATTCGCGGCAGTTTGCGTGTCGACTTGCTGAAGAGATACTCAGCTACTCATCCGCGGTGCGGCGACACTTGTTGCATTAGCACTGTCATATCTGACTATAACATACCATATAGCCTATAAAACGCTCTCACACGTTTAGTATTTTAATATTTTGGGAGGAGTAAAATTAGCGCATGTGGTTTCAGCAACCAGATGCATTTACACTTGTCCAGTTTCGTCTGGAATGCGGCCCAGACCACCTCCTGAAGTGGTTTGAGCGATCGGATTTATATCCATCTCGAATGCGTTTCGGAGGGCATTTACACCTGGTCTTTTCACGATCCGATCAGAAAAAACGCATGAAGTGACCAGGTGTAAACAATCCCATAGCACCGATCAACTGACATTTCAAGTCAGAACTGCGGTGACACCTACAAAACCAACGTCACATAAAACGTACCATATGTACGTTCATCTGTTCCGGGGAAAAAACGAAATTGAGCATAGCGGTCGTTCTGGCAGGCCATGTTAATCAAGCTCGCATCAGCTGACACTCAGCTGATCCACGTCTACCTATAGGATCACAACACCAATCATAATTCCCTTCATAAGGTCCCTTCAGTCCTTATTCAGCAGCTATTGCTTCGCTCAGGAACTAATCACCCACCTCCATCCCCAGCTCCTCCTCTTGTCCAGTCAGGACTTGGCAGTGAATATATCATTGAGTCAGACCACTGAATCATGTTGTTAAAATAATCACGTAGAATATTAATGGTATCTGCTACATTTATCATTGATGTTGGTTCTGTTCTGTTACCCTAGGGGGGGTATTCTGCTCTCCATGCTCCTATCCATGCAAGGCTGCGTGGACGGGCAGGGAGTGTTTGCCCAGAACAGAACCATTGCCCCAACCTAAAATATATGCTAAGCGTAAGTTATTGATGATAGTGGTCCTGACAGAACACTCTTTTAGCGCCACTCAGTGGGAATTTCGCATCGAATGTGTTACGAAATGTACATGGCATACATATTTCGCGTCTTACACAAAAGTTCCCACAGGTACGTTTTCGTCATGAGATCAGGTTGAAACTATAGGCTTTGAGTGTGAGTTTGGTTATGCAGTTGTCAGTCCCGTAAATTCTGTCTGTCTTCCATCTGAGCCGCTCCCCTCAGTTTTGCATAGTGTTGCCAGGTGGGCTACTTTAACACTTTTGCCGTGGGTTGTTGCGACCCCAATAAGGTGATATTTATCTCCTGGAGTTCAAATTTTACCAGGTGAACCCCACCAAAATACGCGTGTTTTACCCCCCGAAATGCGATTTTTATCAGTGGAACCCCCCTATAAACTATAAACGCTACTGACAGTTAATTTAGATCTGATGGATAAACTCTCGCCTCAACTGGACTTTTGTTGCTTCAAATGTGATAAGACTTTCCAGTTTTTATGGAAGTTGCCATATTACTAGTCACTGTTGCTATGGTTAAAGTCAACAGAAAATGGGCTTGACGTCCTTTGTAGTATCCGCTGTCGTAAGCTGCTGTGTGAACTCACATAAATGCGGTTGTCAGTCCGAAACACTTACGGTGTGTACATTGCTTTGACTGAGTGCTTTTGAAAAAAATCGGAGTGAGTAAATGAACTGTTTGTACATACAAACAGAAACCATAGATGTTGTTGTTGTGAATGGAAATCGGTTTATATGACGCATTTGGATCTGAAGAACGCTCAAGAATGCCACTACAATCTAAGACAGTAGTGTGTAATCTGTTGCCACGGGCTACATTCTTTATCAGATCTTTACCTGATATGAAACCTTCTGGTGAGAGCTGTTATAACAAAGCTGAGCCATGACTAATGCTTTGACTCTCAATGCCAGTAGCGTCAATGGAGGGCCTTTTCATCAGGGGTGTTCCAGCAAAAGAAGCCCAGGAACTCCCTGAACACCCACGGCACACTTGTCATGTTTCCTTTGTTGACTGAGGCCCTCTCTGGCCTCGCTGGATGCTTGTCATGACAGAGTGAATTGTTCTTTACTAAGCTAACACAAAACCTAGAGTCGGTGAACTGTGTTCTTTCACCAGGAGTCAAGTATTTACAACAGTTAAAGAATGAAGGTCGTACTCGAGGTTTGTTAATGTTAACCAGTGTTCAAAGGTGAATTTGAGCTTCAGGAGCTTTCGTCTGGGAAGTTAATCTTTATTAGGAAGTTTGGGAGTGTTTGTGTGTCTATCTATAAGGGCTCATTTTAGAAAACCTGTCAAGAAAATGTCCTAGTCATATGTTACTCCCCAAAAAAAAGAAATATTGGTAACACTTTACATAAAGCCTTTATGTATAATGCATTATAAAGGGTTATTAAAGGGTATAATGCATTATAATTACTCATAATGTGCATCGTAATACATTATATCTTCTTGTAAATAATTAGAACCGAATTGAAAATGCATAGTGTAACAATGAATTGATAAGTGTTATGTATGTAATGTTTTCATGAGACTGTACAATGCATTATAAGGTGTATTTCACGCCATAATTAATGCATTAAAACTACTTTTATAATACCTTATACACAAAGTCTTTAATTAAAGTGTTACTGAAATATCTTAATAATAAATATTTTTCTAAAAATATCTTTCTAAACGTAATGCTAATAATAATAATCATTATTATTGTTATTTAAATCACAGCTGCCACTAGTGCTACCAGAATTTGGATGGAAATGTTCTTAATTTTCCTTCAAATAATGCTACAGTGCAATCTTAATGGTCTTAAATTTTTCATGCAATTTTTTTTTTTTTTTGACGTGAAATGTGATTTGGACATGATTTTGCAAGATCCACACACATCATCCGACTACCATAACATCTCTTTGGTAAACCTGTCATCAGGTTTCTGTCATAAAAGAGGTTTCCTCCTGGTTTATCGTGATGACACCCTAATGACTGATAGCAAAACATACGGTTTTGTTTTGGCATGTTGCTTCCGTTGCTCTTAGTTTCCCAGAACAACTGGACTTTAACCTCCCGCTTTCCATTTGCTGCTGGCAAATGACAATCCTGAATTTATTATAACGTGCTGTAAGCTTACAAAGTGTGCATATTGCGTAAATAAAAAAAAGGTCACAACCCAAAGTAAAGACCTCAGTGTGGCTTACCCTACCATCTTGTCATCAAGAGCAGCTGTCCACACTGAGGAAAGCCAGGCCAGTATACTGTATCAGTGCTTCACAGAGTTTCCTGACCTTCACACAGTATGGCCTGTGAAATCCCACAACACCATATCAGGGCTTACAAGATCCTTCTAGTAAGTGTTGCATTTTAGAGTTTCTTAAAAATGGTTATTGAGTGCCAAAACACACAATACATGTCCCTTGACAGTCTATTTTTTCCATTGCTGACAGCTTAGTTTCAACCAAGAAAATGAAATGTGTGTTAACGTCAAATGCAGATCTGAGGTTACATCATGTATGATATTACATTATTATTCTTTATTTAGCAAGCATTTATTTTTTCCCAAAGTGACAAGCACAATCTTAAGGGGTACTTCACCCAAAATAAAAATTCTGTCATCATTCTGTTACTTACCCTCATTTCATTCCAGATGTGTATGCTGCTACTTTCTGTAGGATGCAAAAAAGAGAAATTTTAAACAATGCTTTTCTTTCATATAAAATGACAGTTTATAGTGGCCATGGCTGTTAAGTTCCAAGTTACTTTTAAAAAATGAATTTCGCACCATATTTCAGGTCTTCTAAAGCCATTTCTGTGAAGAAATTGAAGTCATTATGCACTCAAAAACTCATTCATGTTTGTGTTTAAATTCAAATATAGTGGCTTTAGAAGCATTAGGCTTCTAAGTTTGACATCATTTATGCCAAACAGAATTGGTTTCTGCGTTTCATAACCAAATGTGAGACCAATTTGAGAACTTAAGAATAAGTGCGTAAGTCGTACAGTCTACATTTAGTGTGTGTTCACACTTGGCAGGTTTGGTTTGAAACAAACCCAAAACAAAACCAAACAAACTCTGGTGTGATTTCTCTGATAGTGTAGTTCATTTGAATAGTGTTCAAGGGATAGGTCACCCAAAAATGAAAATTCTGTCAATATTTACTCATTCTCATGTCGTTCCAAACGCGTAAGAATTTCGTTCATCTTCGGAACACAAATTAAGATATTTTTGATGAAATCCAAGAGTTTTCTGACTCTGCATAGATAACGCAACGCAACTACTACGTTCAAGGCCCAGAAAGGCAGCAAGGACATCATTAAGTGGTTCAACCGTAATGTTATGTAGCTACAAGAATACTTTTTGTGCGCAAGAAGAAAAAACTAAAATAATAACTTTATTCAAATTCTTCTCTTCCGTGTTCCGAAAAAGAACTCTGCAACATAGACCAAAGATATCTAAATGAACTGAAATCCATTACAGTTTGGGACAAGCGTCGGAATATCATTTCCTTGTAGCAGATCTTTGTTTGTGTGTGCAATGAAGAAATTCCTTGTGCTGTTTTGACTCTTTTACATATTTTATAAACACTATGTGAGTTATCAACTGGCAAAAATACCACCATATGTACACACATACAAAGAGCGCATTTAGCCCAGCATTTTTTTAAATGTTCGGTAAGTTCATTCGCAAAATATATGTAATAAAAGCTGTCCTGTAAAGTTGTGTCCGGATCATTAGATTGAGTTTTTAAAATGGCAGTGTGAACGCTAAGCAAAACAGGACTACATGTATAATTTTCTTCAAAAAGAACAAAGTGAACCAAACTACAAGTGTGAAGATAATTTTTTATCCATTCAAGTGCATTGCTTACGGACACAATGACGGTAGCTCATGAACTTCTGGGGTTTGAACCTACAACCTGTGGGACACAAGCTTAGACTTCAACCCCTATGCTGACCACCCAATCTTATGCTCATTTAGATCAGAAAATCTGAAAGAGCATATTTTTGTTTTTACAATCCCACCTGTTAGCATCAGTTGTTAAGGGAACTGGTA
Organism: Tor tambroides; assembly: GCA_021397915.2. Taxonomy (NCBI): domain Eukaryota; kingdom Metazoa; phylum Chordata; class Actinopteri; order Cypriniformes; family Cyprinidae; genus Tor; species Tor tambroides. Next base: position 791 of record JAFVLL020006037.1, on the reverse strand, counting down.
TGAAGGAGCTCACTGTTCATCATGATGGTTTGGGTGGAGGTAAGGATCTGCCTAGGCATGCTGGGTGCTCCCTGAGCTTTGTGACGCTCTCACAACTCTGGAATGCTGTCCAAAATTTCCACAAAGCCCAAAATGAGGCTGGTTTCTTATACAGCTATTATTTTCAGGTTGTGTGTTGGATTGTCTCAATAAACAGTTCCTGAAATGATTAAGCTACTGCAATGCTGTTGTGGAAAATATGGCACCTTGGATGTTACTCCACCAAGATTTAGATTAGTGCTCTGTGATCATATCGTGATTTGACAGTACTGTGGCAGGCGGGGATGTTTATCCAGAAACAAATAGAAGTACTAACCATAGAACACACTGTCCCAAATATAAAAGAATGGGAAAATACAGCAAGTAAACATTTACATACTTTGATCTGTTAGATTGTGGCTCATCAGACTTAACAGACTTTTCTAGAAGGGAGGTTTAGAGATGTGGTTTTACTGTGACAACATATTTCATTTTGTGTAATGCAGTGGAGAACATTCTTTTGCTGTTTTCTAGCACTGTTATTTTAATTTAATAGTGGTGTTTGCCATGGTTGGGGATTTAAAACAAACCAAATATCAAATATTACACTTAAGCAATAATATTAGTGCCGCTCGCCTGTATTACAGTCTGTAACTCAGCAAAACGAAAGCCTCGTTCCTTCCAAAACTGGATTTAGCAGCAACTGCCTGGCAGAGTGACAGAGGGTTTCATACTCTCATCATTGTAATGACTCCCAAGAGTTTACTTTGGCC
>JAFVLL020006034.1:0-20249 GCA_021397915.2 Tor tambroides | reverse complement strand
GCCCTGATGGTGGAAATGTGGATTTTCAATGCTTTAGCTTTTGTCTTACAGCAACTTTCTATTTTGTGAAGCTCAACAATCTTGTTCTGCACATCGAACTTTATTGTTTGGTTTTACTCCTTGTGATGGATGATTAAGGGAATTTGGCCTTTGCTTTCTTTATATTTATAATCCTTTGGAACATGATGGACAATTTCATGCTCCTAGTCTCCCTGGTTTGCTAAAAAAAAATTAAATATGAATGGGAATATACTTCAGAGATATTTTACTCATAAGAATTTCCAGGGGTGCCAATAATTGTGGCCAACATGCATTGGAGAAAACCATTTATTTTATCATGAGATTTTCTCACCACTTTCAGTTGTTTTACTTCAATGATAGGTTAGAATTTTGTGATTTTTTTTTTTTAGTGAAAGGTCAAAAGGATAAACAATGCAGATTTATTTTCACAGCCACCTTTGCTCAGATTTACCAAGGGTGCCAATATTAGTGGAAGGCACTGTATATATAATATGTATAATTAAATTACAGTTACTTACGAAAATGTTAACAATTACAAAGGGGGTTACAGTATCATAGATATTAAACTATTTCTTGTTATGATTTTAAATCTATAATTAACCTCAGAACAATCTCAAAGTAAAAAGAGCTGCTAAAGTCAGATTTTTTGGTGGCTGTGCTTTAAAATTAAATTATTATAATCTTAATTCAAGTGATGAAGGATTTTGAAAGTCTGACAGTAATCGGTGTTGAGTACTACTGTAAGGTTAACTCTGCCTGCTTTAGATGTTTGAAAATGATTAACAATTTAGAAAAAAAAAAAAAATAGAAATTTCAATTTATAAAAGTAATCAAAAGTAATCAGTTACATTACTTTAATACAGTAATTTAAATAGTTACACTACATATCACATTTTAAATAGGGTAATTTGTAATCTGTAACCTAGCAACCTTCCCAACACTGTTTATCTACATGCAGTTTTTTTACTGAATCATTTTAAAATAATTTTAATGAAAAACAAATGCTATGCTGGATCTTATTCGGGAGCATTTTTGAGTTTCAAAATTTTGAATCATTAGTTGACTGACGTAATTAGTTTCAACTGATTCACGGAAATGAATCAAACTTACCAACTCCCTTGCCATTTACAGAAGATTGAATTAAAAGTGTGTCATTTCTGCACCAATAGTGTAAACAAGTCTCTAATAATGTGTGTAGGAAACTTAACGGGCGAACAAAGTGCGTATAAGTCATAGTGATAGTCACAGTGCTGCTCATATCAGCTGCCATCATCATGAATATGGAAATGGAAATGGAAAAGAAAATGCATGACTTGTCAGCAGCAGCCTATAGGCCTGTGGTGATGTTTTGACGGTGGCCAGGACAGGTGGGGTCAATAGCTCTGTGCCCTCTGGCTGGGGCTGATCGTGTTGACTCATGTGGCGATGAGTCAGAGACCTGGTTAGCACAGCGCACACTGACTCATCCTGCAGCTCAAGGAATGCGTTTAATGCAGGCCACAGCTGCTCAATCCACATCAGCACACAGCTTTGGGAGAATCCCCCTCTAACGCTTTCTCTCTCTACGTACTTCATCAACTAAAAGAGTTTCCCAAGGACCGTCTAAAACAGTCTGTTTAGTCTAAAACTGAAGTGATTGTTTGTTTATATTTCAATCCTGTCTTTAATTCTTAGTTGTGGTGTTTGAATGGTTAGCAGGTCAGTGCTATTTTTTACATTAAAGTTAAAGGTAAAGTGTGTACTTTCTGCACTTTAATTTCCCAATACATGGTTTTTAGTGCTAGCGCAACAAAATGAAGAGAAAATGATGCAAATTTGGTGTGTCGCTGATGCTATCTGTGTATTTTGTCACAATATGCACATAATGAGAATGATTGGAAATGTAGTCACACCTTGGTCGGTAACAGAAAATGTTACATAAATTGCATTTAAACCACACTGTACAGTCATTATTTGTAATAACAGCATAAATCGGGTGACTAACAATTGCAGTTAGCTTTAATTAAGGCTTTAAATTAGGGGTTTAGTAAGGTTTAGTAGAATTTAAGACATGGATGGTCTTGATTCACATGATTCACACACCTTATGTAGAATAAATCAGCTTTATCTAGGCTGACGAGTTTACATCTCATGTGAATCATTCTTGTCAAAAGTATTCATTTATTTTGTTGTAAGTGGAAAAAAAATTATCTGAGGAAAATACTGAAAGGCTTGGTGCCTAATGTTGCCATTTATTTGTACCAGGTAAATTTAATTTAATTTAATTTAATTTAATTTAATTTTTTAAATGTAATTTTGTTTTATTTTCAATTATTATTATTTTTTTTACATTTATTTATTTATTTATTCTATTTTATATGGAAGCCTGTTTTCACCACTGAATAAAAAATTGCAACTTTTTTTTCTCAGAATTGTGAGATATAAACTCACAACTGCGAGTGTAAAGTAAGAATTGCGAGATATAAAGTCAGAATTGCGGAATATAAACTCGCAAATGAGAGAAAAAATGTCAGAATTGTTAGTTCATATCTTGCAATTCTGACTTCATTTCTCACAATTGCGAGTTTACATCTCCCAGTTTGGAGAAAAAACGTCAGAATTGCAAGTTTGTTTCGGGCAATTCTGAGAAAAAAATTCAGAACTGCGAGATGAAAACTAAAAAGTAAAAAAAAAAAAAAAGTCAGAATTGTGAGATAAAAAGTCACAATTATCTTGTTTATTTTTTTATTCAGTGGTGGAAACGGGCTTCTATCATTTTATTTATTTGGGTAAACAAAAAAAAAAAAAAAGTGTATGATTTACTTTGAAAATTGCTAGTAAAATTTCACAATTACAAATAAAAGACGAGTAACACATTGAATTAACCATAAGATTTTGAAGTAGAAAGACTGAAATACTATTTTCCTACTCCAAAAACACGTTTTTTTGTAAGAACATTGCCATTGTAAGAACTACTATGTGGGCTTTTGCCAATTAGTAACTTGATAGACAACAGGGGGAAAAAACTTACCCCCCAAAATTGTGAGGTTTTAATCATAACCTTCATTATGGTTTCTTTTTTTACCATACCAATATGACTCAAATCCCTACGTTTTATTATTCTAAGTATGCTTTATTTATTCACAGCCGATTAGGCAAAGTCATTTGAAATGTGAGTCTTGGAGTCATTGTGAAAGTCCACTAGCGGCGTCTGGAATGCAGCTGAGCTTTTCTTCATGTGTTTCTCATTTCTTTCGCAGCCTATCATCTGGAATCTCTTTTCATTTGTCAGTGAAATATGGCTGGGCGGTGTTGGTCACAGCCTGTTAGTGAGCATGAGGATGAGATGGAGGAGGATATGGTGAAATGGATTGCATATACAACACGACTGACTGCCCAAAGCATTTTACACAGTGCTTAGCATGAGTAATGGGCATTTTGGTGGAACTATGTAAATCTCAAGTCATCTGCCTCTGGGGCGGACAGATAGTGTGCTGGAGAAAGATTACAGATGTGGCGGCTTTGCTTTTTTTTTTTAAATAAACCACTTTGTAAGTGACGGAGCAATGGATATAATAGTGTTTTTAACAGCTTTTTCCAAAGAATAATGGATCTTCTGGCACAGAAGCCGGATTCCGTTGTGTTTCTGTTCCACCAGGGAGCTCAGGTGGAACGCCTTTGATTAATTATTGGTTTTATGCAAGCATTTGTTGTCAGCTGGCTTTTACAGCTGCATTTGCACTCTGTGCACCATCTAGAATTAGTGTCTTAATTCAGAGGTTTTTACTGTAGAAAATCAAATGGTGGTGACATGACCAGCTGATTTTCCATGTGTAAGCACAGGATTGCGCAACAGGATGTAAAACTTCAGCGCATGAGAACGTATCGTTCCAAACGCTCTGCTGTGTCCCAAGAATTTCCTAAGAAATTCTCTAGTCAAAGTGGCATGCTCTGCATTTCTGTAGAAAATTCAACCCTAAGGAGTAAATCAAAGTATTCCATTTGCAATTATATCAACCGGCGATTAGATCAAAATGCCGATTTAAGAAGAAATTCCAAGGAAGTAAGCACTGTTAAAGTAAAAAGGGGGTGAATTTACCAGGAAGAGTATTTATAAAGACATCCAGAGCTGTGGATTCCAGATCACATGCTGGATTTCGGTATGTATAGGTGATATGTGTGTTTGAAAACCTCAATCTGGCCAGTTTCTGAATGCTAGAAGCGTATTTGCGATACTGCAACCTGAACTAGGTTATATCATAGTTTGCCTCAGATTGTTTTTGCCAAGTTTGTGCAAAAGGCACATTTTGTAAGCAAACATGCCACTCAAAAAACTTCACTGCTACAATGCTGTAAACAACCCTGTGATGAATCACTGTGTACTATTGTGTAATGTTTGACTATACAGGTAAATTACTTTATGTTCTGACTCATTCTCCATTAAGAGGCCACTCCTCCATGCCATGATAGCAGTTTCATCAGTAAATACAGTAAATCTATCATAATGTGAATAGATGCAATGGTAGATTCGAAACTGAAGCAATGTATGAAACTCAGCCAAAACTGTTATGGTTCAAAAGTAAACAAAAGTTGTTTATTTAAACTTAGGCTATGTTAATAAAATATGTTGTGTTAACAAGCTACAATAAGGGTTTTCTTTGCTGATTTTTGACAGATTGCATGGAAAACAATGGGAATGGATTCTGACACCATATAGGCACACAATTTGTATTTAGAGTTAGACTTTGCAAAACACATCAAAGTGTTGAAACTTAGCATGAATGTTCATGACTCTAAATAAGAAAAAGTTTTGAAAACCAAAGTTTTTAACCAAAGTTTTAAAAAGTGTAAATGCGGGTCAAATTGAGGCGAAAACAAAGGAGGGTTAAAACTCTTACATTGAAATGTATAAATATTATCTGATGTAGGCTGAATAGTAAAACTAACTTTTAAATGTTAGTTTCTAAATGAAACTTTGATGGTTTCTTGTACCCAGCAGCTGATAATTCGCCACACAAAACACATTGTGGTCAGCACAGTCCGTGTTTATCTTCACTACAAGTTTTAGCCAGCATAGTTTTGGTGTTGGATGATGAGGGCATGTCACGCAACCTTACCACATTGGCATCTGTCCAGTCTGCCTTTTGTTTCTACCATGTGACAGAATTTTGTTTAAAAAGAATTAGAGTTTGATTTTACATCAGCAACAAAAGTTATAGGAAAAACTGATTCTGTTCAAAAAGCCTATTTATATCACACATAAATAAATATTAATTGTAATTATATATTAGCTAGTTCATGGGAAGTTATGGGAAGAGTCTCTTCTTTTTTTAAAAGACATAAAGCCTTTATGTGTGTATATATATATATATATATATATATATATATTTATTTATTTTTTTATTTTTTTTATTATTTTTATTTATTTATTTATGCTGACAGCACCAGCAACAATGTTTATACAGTTTGTTATGGAATCCTATATTTATGTTTTCATGTTGTTTTTACATGATCACAAACTATTGTTCAGCATTGTCATGGAGACTATATCCTGTTCCTCAGCATTCCTCCACAGATTAGTGCTGTCACACAAACAAAAACCTGCGGTGAAACAAACCACATGAGTTGATTACCTTTTTTAGCGTTCAGAGGAATGTTTTCAAACACTTCACAGTCTCAGTATCGGCTGAGACAGCAAAAAAACAACATAACAATGTGACAAAATGAGAGTATCATAATTTAATTCAAAGCATTTCGTTTCAAAATGTTCTCTGAGTATTGGCTAAGCTGAGTTGTAAAGTCTATATCTGCCAGCACGCGCTGAATGTGCCAAACCACAATGACACACAGTCACATGAGGCGAATGAGGAAGCACAGGCCGCAGTTAGTCACACCTCATGCATGCTTCACTTAATGCCATACACTCGTCTTTATGTGTTTTCATCCATACGCAGCAGATTTCAGACACTTTATTATTTTTCTTACTCCTTTAGTGGTGTTTTTTTTAATTAAACCAACTGTTGGTACTGCAAAAGCTTGACTGTTTATTAAAGGTCAGAAATCATGCAGCCTGTTGTCTATAAAATATTTGAGGAAATGTTTTGTTTTCTCAGTAATGTGACTTTGCACGTGACAACTGGGATTTGAGCTTCAGCCAATGCTGGACTTTTTTGCTGTAAAAAGCTGTTGTGGTCAGAGGTACTGCAAAGTCATATTTTGGCGGCAATATCAGTGTGAGCTGCTTAGTCATGAATTGAACTGAAGACTTTTTGTTGTATCTCTTATTATCATATTTTAATACCTCAGCAATGTGACAAAAACTGCCTCAAAAATAGAATAGAAGATATCTGTAAAAAAGAAAACAAAACACTCTCTTGTCAGCCATTGGTCAGCCAAACAGACAGCCCCGCCCTAAACTCACGCCATTGGTTGACCCGCTGTTGCTGATGATTCTGAGCAGTGTTTTGAAAGCACCATAAATCCTGTCTCAAATGACGCATATGACAGCATAAAACATAAATGGTTGACTTTGCATACTAATCTGCATACTAAGTACTCCAAAAATGGAAAAAAATGACCACATCACATTTAAAGCAAATCAGATCCTGGAACTTTTCTTGTAATAGAATCTAATCAGCAAAACTGTTGTGATGTCTGGACCTGATTTGCAGGTTAATGTGCTGATCTACATTGTGTAACCACATGCTAAACTTGAGCACTGACAGATGACCTCATCCTGTCAAAGGTACAGTCATGTGTTATTCAAAAGGCTAATAACAATTGAAACATCAACAATTGAAGAGCTAGTTATCCTGTAAGGGTGGAGACTGATCTTTAGTAAGTTTAGGATAAGTCACGTACAGACTATACTTCACGACGACTTAGCACCCCCTTTCAGACAAGGATGCCGCTCACTCGGAAGCTATATCAAGGTGGTGTTCATTTCACATTAATGTTTAAAGGAACAGTTCACCAAAAAATTAAAATTCTGCCATTATTTATTCACTTTCCAATCATATTATATTCTGTGGAACACTAACGCAGAATTTTCAGATCTTTGGGTATATAGTGACCACATTTGTCAAGCTCCAAAAAGACAAATTAACACACACACAAAAATAAAATAAAATAAAATAAAATAAAATAAAATAAAATAGTCCATATTACTTTTACACTTTATTCCAAATCTCCAAAAAGACAAAATAACACAAAACATAAATAAATAAATAAATAAATAAATGCATGAATGAATGAATGAATGAAAAGTACAATAAAATAACTAAAATAAAATAAAAAAATAAATAAAATAAAAATCGAATAAAGTAGCCCATATTACTTGTACGTTATTACTTGTAAGTCTCCAAAGAAGACAAAATAACACTAAAATAAAAATAAAATAAATAATAAAAAATAAAATAAAAATAATTGATTAAAAATAAAATACATAACATAATTAAAAATAAAATAAAATAAAATAAAGTAGCCCAAATGACTTGTAGACTACATACAAAATCTCTAAAAAGACAAAATTACACAAAAATAAAAATAAAATAAATAAATAATTAAAAAAATGTAATAAATAACATAAGATAATGAAAAAAAAAAAAAATCAAATACGATGACTTGTACATTATATTCCAAGTCTCCAAAAAGACAAAATAACATGCACACACACACACACACACACACACACACACACACACACACACACACACACACACACACACACAAATAAACAAACAAATGAATGAATGAATGAAAAAAAATATGAAAAATAAAATAAAAATAAAAATCAATTTAAATAAAATAACCCATAGATATCTTGTACTCTATATTCCAAGTCTTCTGAAGCAACATTTTGGTCTGTTAATAATAATTAATGGCTTAAACAATAATGAATGGCTTTGTATGACTCCATACAAGTTGTTATGGAGGGTTTTTTGAAAACCTTTTAGTCCTTTTTGAAATTGAACAGCTAAAATTATCAATGACAATGAATTAATGTCACAATTTTCAAATAGGTGAACAAGTTTAAAAACAGTTCAGAGGTGAGGATGAGTGGAGGAGGGTTAAATGTCACAACAAAACAGACAAACAGTCTATTATATAACTGTGTCCTCATTTTAAACCACTGCTGAAGTTTGCCCATTGTTTCGCATTATTTGTATATTTTCCATAGCAACACTTTCACTTAAATACCAACATGTATGTTTGAGTTTCCTCCATGTCCAAAGCCTATTACCGCATTCAAGTGAATGACTAGTATTTGTCCTGATTACTCATTACATTTAAATAAATAACATTTTACCTTAATAATTTATTCATCTATCCGTCACTGCTAATAACCCTTTTGGCTCACTTTCGTAATCTACAGATTAATCTGCCTTTGACGCAAGAATCAACAAGTCGTTTACAGCAGGAAATGGGAGTGTTATTATACTGCAGTTAAAGTTCACTGTCATGTCTGATAGATTATTGAACCGCAGTGTGACGTGAGAGACACATATTAGAAGATGGTCAAATCTGGCAATGACCAGTTGTACGTCTGAGGTTTTAAAACAGGAAGTATGTGAAGTTATGATTTTAGGCCTTACAAAAGATTTCTAAAAGCAACTTCTCCTGAATCAGCTTCAAAACAGCTGATGTTGATGAAGCTCAACCACTTAAATTCATGTCAGCAGTAAAGCTATTTTTTAAAATATAAGGATATGTAGAACTGTATTACTCAACTATGACTAATATTTAAAGACAATATCAAACGAACAGCCTAAAGATCTTAAATTTAAACACACATCCTCTTTCATGGAAAGAAATGTGAATACCCACACTAGACTGAAAGAGAGAGTTTGATATAAAACAAGTGATTTTGATGGAAATTTTACTGTACCTCCCACATTAGAATGGAAACAATGGTGCTATTATGCTACTTGTAATATCTTTTTTGTCTGTTAGAATACATGTATCTCATTATTTGACAGTTTTAGTGTATGAAGTCTAGTCAAGACTAGCAAAATAAGCATTTAAGTCACTAATGACCTTTGTGCTACATACAAATATCAGAAATACTGTCTTTCTTTTCTTGTCTCAAAATAGCTCAGTGAAAACAGGAAGTGTATTTGCGTAGAGCTTGTTACCTCATAAAAAAAATACTCCACTGTACGCATCTAATTTTGCACTCGCAAAAAATATAGACAGAGAGGAAAGACGCAGTCAAAGATCAGCTGAAAGTATATTGTAATATATGATCTTCTGAAGGTGGACTTTATACTAGGCCATGAAGTTGACTCACTTTATCGTATATAGGTCATGCTGTCCGAGGGCACATCTCAAAAGACAGTGGGATTTAAAGAGACAGTTCACTCATAAATGAAAATTCTGTCATTCTGTTGTCACAAAATGTGATATTTTGAAGAATGTTTCATTATACAATGAAAGTTCTTTCACTGAATGGACAAAACATTTCTTTAAATGAAGAAAGAAAGCAATACAAGGTTTGTAACAAAATTAGGGTTGCCAGAATATTATTTTTTGGGTGAACTGTCACTTTAAATGCTTGGCCCATTTGGTTTACTAGTTATATTGAAATTCTTGCTTTGAATTTGTTTAGTCTTTCTGAACAGGTCAGTTTTAATGGCATGGATTGCTAAACACCTTAATTATTTGTTAATATTGATTTTCTGGCTCAGTTTCTAGTTTTTCGTTTCATCTCATACCCATTTTTCCTCTTCTTGTCTTAAGAACGCACTATCGAAATAAACATCGCTTCGGAAATTAAACATCGCATTATAAAAACACCTGCGCAATCTTAACTTAGCTGGTTATACAGTTTCTTCCTGTGGAAACCGGTGTGTGTTTCATGGTTGGGTTTTGTTGTTCTGTTGACCCACCCACGTCATGGTCTCTCCACTCACGGTGGTGTGAAGATCACACTGCTCACAAAGCGCTGACCACAGCATCCTGCGCCCATTGTTGTGTGCCGGCTGCAGAGTGTGTGAGGCGTGCGGAGGTGGGACTGCAGCGTCTCCAGAACTCAAAATAACTCACAGTGGGTGCACTGGTTTTCCCTTGACCAAACGTTTGATGACCTTCAAGATGGCAACAGGAGGTTCATACTCCAGAATGATGTAATATATTTGATGTAATTTTACAATATGTAATATATAAGTCTCAGGTGTCCCCAGAATGTGTCTGTGAAGTTTCAGCTCAAAATACCCCTATTTTGAGTGGAAGCAGAAACACACCATTTTCGTGCATGTGACTTTAAATGCAAATGAGCTGCTGCTCCCCGCCCCCTTTCCAGAATAGGGCTGTGCCTTTACAGCTCATACCTCAAATACTCTGCCAAAAAACATCTGTTTGGTTTTGATTATCACGTCTATCGCACTAAAATCATGTGTTTTATACCATATTAAATAAAAAACTTCTGATATACGTTTTTTTAAGCGCACACATCCAAAGCACGCGCTCAGAAAGCAGCTGTCACACGGCATGTGAGTACTAAACTAAGTTCTCTTTCATATCTTATTGCGCTTAAACTGTCAAATACTCACAAGTTTATGTTAAAAACACACAGGAGTTACAAAAACAGTCAGTTATGTCTGTGAAGGTAAACAGCTGGGAAAGAAATCACATGTTTATTTTAGATCTGTGTGGCAGCAGCGTAATATACAGTAAATAAATCAATAAATCCACTGCTTTCTTGTCTCCTCTAAGGCTGGGACTCTAAATAGTGTTCTGTGCTCATCAGTGCAGCCAAAGACAGAACAGTTAGCATGCTTTGCTCAAACTTTTTCCCATGACGTTTGAACTGGTACACCGTTGTCCCTTGCGAAAACACAATGATTAAGGGGCGGTAATATTATAATACGATCCCCTTTCTATGTCACGGGGGAGTGAAATCTGAGCGGCTTGTTTTTTCACAAGCTTGCAGAGAAAGGCTTACCAAAAAAAATTTACTGGGTTGTTCTTTTTCACATTATCTGGGTTGTTAGATGCACCGGAGACCTGATTATAGCACTTAAACATGGAAAAAATCAGATTTTCATGAAATGTCACCTTTAACTCTTTTCCCACCAGTGTTTTTATTTTAAAAAGTCGCTAGTCACCGCTAGCATTTTTGGTCATTTTCACAAAATTTGTGTGCAACAGCATGCAATATCTCAAACAGAGCCTCTAAACAACAACAAAATTCTAGCTTCATGCATTTTTTTTTCCAACACTTGAATGTGGTTAAGTTTCATAAAAAATCAACATTTTGAACAACAAATTGAGAAAAAAGCTTAATTTTTTGTCAAACACAAAATGAATCGGATTTAGAACTATCAACGAAACATGGAATCAGTCACTTCCAGCAACACTCCCAAAACTTGCGCAGTCCTACACCACTTCCTGGATCATCATTTTATTTGATAACGTTAAGCAGTTTTGATTTATATGCTGGTTAATGTTAGATGATCGCGTTATTTTACATATGCATCTGCTTAGATATGCGATCGCTTGTTTCTGTACTCTTTCAGAAAATGTGTAATAGCGCCTCCTACTGTATAGAAGTGTAACACGGAAAACCGGAAAATTCTGTCAATGGTGAGGAAAGAGTTAAAGGGATAAACTTATGATTTTTTCCTCTTTAAAATTTTAAAAATGATTAGTACTTTTGAGAATATGTCCACTCACACGAGTTAAAGACTCAAGTCATATCAATGGCATAATAAATAAAACTTATTAAATTTTACATGGAGCTTGACCATCCAAATAGTATAAATGTTATTTCATTAAAACTTTAATAGATGAAAAAAAGAACTATTTGAGAAGAAATTTGCTTGTTTGAAACCCATTCATTTGCAAACTCATTTTGCATCTGTAATGTCACATATTTATGAATGAAAAAAGCTTAATTTTTTGTCAAACACAAAATGAATCGGATTTAGAACTATCAACGAAACATGGAATCAGTCACTTCCAGCAACGCTCCCAAAACTTGCGCAGTCCTACACCACTTCCTGGATCATCATTTTATTTGATAATGTTAAGCAGTTTTGATTTATATGCTGGTTAATGTTAGATGATCGCGTTATTTTACATATGCATCTCCTTAGATATGCGATCGCTTGTTTCTGTTTCTTCTTCGCTGTTTTGAGTTTCTGTACTCTTTCAGAAAATGTGTAATAGTGCCTCCTACTGTATAGAAGTGTAACACGGAAAACCAGAAAATTCTGTCAATGGTGAGGAAAGAGTTAATGGGATAGTTCACCCAAAAATTTAAATTTTGTCATTAATTACTCAATTAATTCCAAACCCGTAAGACACGCATGCGTCGTGGTACTCTAGTGAACGCACGTCAAAGATTGACACGGAGGAGAAGAAATTGTTGAATAAAGTCTTTATTTTTCTTTTCTTTGTGCACAAAAAGTATTCTCGTAGCTTCATAAACTCTCAGTCCTTTCACACTCTCACTAGTTGATTTATTTTTTCTACTAACAACAGTCCAAGAGTGTATGCGTCATAGCAGAATTCTTGTCATTTTTTTCTGCAAGTCATGATACTTTCCACCACAGTATCATTTCAAGCACATACCAAATTAAGTATCATGTTTAATAACATTATGTGATGGAAAAGTGGTGGAAATCACATTTGGCCAACACCAAAAAGAGGTCAATAACTTTGACCTTAGGTTAACTTCACAGATAATATTTTATAACAATACAATGAATATGCTTGAATGCTTTTGTGGCCTTAGTTATATCTAAAATACTCTGCCCAGAAAGGAAGTATGTGTATTTGAATTCAATCATTTCAATCAGTTCCTCTGTTGATCAAATTCTATGACTATGGATGATATGCTATTTTGAACTTAAAAAGGGAATCTGAGACTTTATCTGGAAATAACTATACGTAGACTGTCACAGGAACAAGTGTAACAGTTTCCTTCCATATTAAAATATGAATAACAGTATTTGTTTTCATTCTGACTTTTACTGTAATAGCTTAAAGAATTCACTTATGATTTTTTCCTCTTTAAAATTTTAAAAATGAGTAGTACTTTTGAGAATATGTCCACTCACACGAGTTAAAGACTCAAGTCATACCAATGGCATAATAAATAAAACTTATTAAATTTTACATGGAGCTTGACCATCCAAATAGTATAAATGTTATTTCATTAAAACTTTAATAGATGAAAATAAGAACTATTTGAGAAGAAATTTGCTTGTTTGAAACCCATTCATTTGCAAACTCATTTTGCATCTATAATGTCACATATTTACGAATGAACCAGGATATTTGAAACTAAATATACATGGGATGGGACTTGATTTTATCCATTTGGAAAGTATTAGATTGTAACAAAAATAAAAAATAAAAAATAGAGAGAAAATCATATCAGAACGGAGATAAAATTATGCCTTAATAGCTATTTGGCTTTCAGTTAACACTAACCAATAGGCCGCACAGCCTATTTGAGTAGTTTCAGAAGCTGAAAAATGTACATATTATTTATTCAATTAGCTTATTCATTTTCCAAAACATTTCCTTTCACTGTTCCTTGCTGGTGGAATGATCTTTAACCCTATCCGGACAGCCGAATCTCTGACAATTTTCAAGAAAAAACTGACACTTTTTTCTCTCAATTATGAGAAAATGTCAGGACGTTGCATCTTGAAAATTTAGATAGGCTTAGGAATATAATGCGAAGTTTAGAACTTCAAGATACAAAAGTAAATTTGTAAGATGTTAACTCTGAATTGCGAGATGTTAATTGTGAAATAAAAAGTAGCAATTACCCTTTTTATTATTTCATCCCATGGTGAAAACAGGCTTCAGTACTTAACTGCATCCTGCTGACTTGCATTACCACCATTTGTACGATAACTTTTGCGTTGCGCATTGCTCCAAGCCACTAGGTGTCAGTATACGTTTAAGGTGAGTGCAATTTCAGCCTGCGCAAAAACATTGCAAACAGCACACATTTTAAGATAGTCACCTACTGGCAGTACAGATGTTAAATTTTCCATTCTACAAGACAGAAGACGACATCGGACCATTTCCTCAGCTGAGCGAGTGGAAGTCATCTGGAGGTGGAGTGGTAATGGAGAGCAATGAGCTGAAGCAGGAGGGCTCAGTTATTCTGGCCTCATTTCTCTTCCTGCCCCCTATGTTTGGTGAAAGTGGCTTTACCTCAGAGCTCAGCAATGTCTCTCTACAATCGGTTTGTTTGAACAAGCACATTCATAAGCCTGCCAGCACAAGACACATTTCATACAAATCAGTCAATGACAGTATGTTTGAACTGCTGTTATGTTTGAGATTTCATCCAAACCAGTGGCCTTCCTTTTTTTTTTACATTGAGATTAGACCTTGAAACATACATAAATAGTTTATTAAAATACAGATACTGATAAACAGATCTCAAGGATGGAGTCTTTCATTTGGCTCGAGTGTTTTAACAAAGAAGTCGTGTGTATTCGCAGAAGTGGGAGTTTTATTTGTTTAATATAAAGCTCTCATTTACAGAAGAGGTCTTTTGTGCCAGTTTTCCTTGTGTTCCTTCACTGGCGGGGGATTGTGTGGTTGGAAACTGCAGGTTTTGGTCGAAGGCCCACATTCCCACATGCGCAGGAATCCCACTATTCCTCCAGCCACGTAAATAAAGATGGCATGAGGATGATGGTGTGGGATAGATTCAGATTGTGGACAGGAAATCAACGAATTGGATTTCAGAAAACTTTCTTGGCTTTTGGTAAAATAGTCTCAAGGGTGTAATCTGTCTGTATTGGAAAACCCGGTCTTGGAAAGATATTGGATATGCAAAATCTAAATACGTAAAAGCTTCAGGATTTCAAGAGTACGTGTTGGAATAAGACATAAGATGGCCTCAAAAATATTTAGACACTTCTGGACCTTCAAATCATGCCTAAAATTAAATTTAAAATATCAAAAAAGTTTGAAACAACTGAAGAAAGACTTTTTTCATGACCTTTCTTTTTCTAATTAATTTAAAATGTCAAAAAAAGTGCAAACAATTGAAGCCAGACTTTATTCATGACCTTTTCAGAACTTATTTAGTAGGGGTGTGTAGAAAACTTAATATTTGTATCTGTATCCGGATAAAAATAGATGTAGGTCAGGATTGTTATAGTTAACTGAAACAAACAATAAATAAATGAATAAATAAATTTGCCGTAGTAATATTTCCATGGTAATATTTCTCATATATGCACTAAAATTCAAATTAAAACTGAAACTATAAAAACACAAATATATGTATTTTTTCCCTCTCAATATATCACTAAAAATTTCACAAATTCATTATATGCTTATTAAAAATAACTTCAAAATTGGCAAAATTATTTGTATCTGTATCCAGATAAAAATGGTTATAGGCCAGGATTATTATAGTTAAATTCAACCAACCAACCAATAAATAAATGAAGAAATAAATTTGCCATATTAATAGTTCCATGGATGTGTGTGTGTGTGTATATATATATATATATATACACACACACACACACATATATACATACATTTATGTACACACTAAAATTAAAATTAAAACTGAAATGATAAAAATACAAATATATATTTTTTCTCTCATCTATCTATCTATCTATCTATCTATCTATCTATCTATCTATAACAATTCTACTATTTATTTAGTATTTAGTTTTTTATTTATTTAGTTTTTTTAATTAAATTAAATGAACATGTTCTAATGTCTGACAACTAGAAAATGCCTTAATTTTGAACAGTTTGTATACACTTTGTTTTAAGACCATTTTGTAAAATTCTTTTTGTATGAAAAACGTGCATGCGCTTTATTTAAAACAAACACAACCTATAAATAGTGCAGTTTAATGCGATGACATTTGTAAGTATAAGTGAAATGAATGCCTGAAGTGTCCAAATCTGTTGCGGTCAGATATTAGAATAGAGGGCCTGAAAAACGACATTTGATAAATGCTGCAAAAATGTTGATGTCATTGTAAAGTCTTTGAACGTGTGGCTAGACACATTCACACTGAGTGTATTTGAAAATGTTACCACAGCTCTGCTCAGTACGCAACGATGTTGAGGAGCAAAAAGACCTCAAATGTCAAGAGAGTTGTTAAAAAGCATGGTTGAGTCATTTCAGTATTGACTGTCGTGCACACAGACAGATAGAGAGGGGCATTGTGTGTCTACCCCCATGGAAGGGACTTTGTGCTCAGCGGATGTCGGCAGCACATCTGAATCACACTGTCCCCCATTCAACTGATAGATCTTAGATACACTCAGATGGAAAGAGCAGCGTACAGTAGGCCAAATTGCCATTTGAACAAATCCAAGAGTTCATAAACATCGTAAACGTCATTTCAAATTTCCTACTTTCAGTTTATGTACTATGTTGTTCCAAATAAATTTAGCACTGGGAAATATAAATCAAGCTGTTAAAGTGTTTCGCATATTTTAATCACTTATAACTTTTCATGGCATTCAAATGTCAAATTATTCTGTTTAATTAGAGGAATGGAATGAATTCTTATTTAACCTGAACTGCTGAAAGCATTAACATCATTTTTTGATGTTTCCTAGAACAAAATCAAGAGCTTTCCTATTGACCTTAATGTAACAATTCAAATCAATATATAAATGAACTGAATGAATGAGTTTTTTCATACTATTGTAGTTCCAAACCCATATGTCTTTCTTTTTAAATAATTGAAACATTTAATAAATAAATAAATAAACATTCATTGACCAGGTCACTGAGTCAGTGTGTTGAACTTGAGAACCAGAGCAAGTGTGGTTTGTGAACTACACACCAGTTCCATATAAACTGGAACAGCTGATTAAAAAAAACAAAAAAAACCCAACAAATCTTAACCATTCATTAACCAGGTTATTGAGTCAGTGTGTTGAACTTGAGAACCAGATCAGTGTGGCTTGTTAACTACAGACCAGTTTGTGTGAACTGGAACAACTGACTCACTGAGAAGTTTCAAATCAAGACTATTTCATTTTTTTTATTCTCACAAGAATTCGTTGTGGAGATGGAGAGATGAATAATTACTTCAATTTTGTCCTGTTCCTCACATAAAGCTACCATATGGCCTCAGAACACACTTTTATTACGTAGTCATGAGCTTTTTTTGTTATTTTTTCAAACCTCAGTTCTTAGCTTATTCTGTAATGTAATAAATAAATAACAAATTGCCAGAATGTTCTTCAAAAGATCTTCAGAAACCTTTTGTGTTTCACAGAAGAAAGTCGTTAAAAATAACAAGTATTGAGAACAACACTGAAGTCAGTAAATGATGCCATAATTTTTATTTTATTTTAGGTGGATTATTGCTTTAAGGTAACATCACTTTTGAATATGCACTTTTAAAAATAAAGGTTCTTTATTGCCACTGATGGTTCCAACTTTCAACATCTATGGAACATTTCCATTGCACAAAACATTCTTAATTGTGTTAGGTTATTAAAATGTTCTAAACACCCAGGAAAAAATGGTTCTTTTAGGAACTGTTTACTGAAAGGTTCTTTGGGGAACCAAAAATGATTCTTTTATGGCCTCACTGTGAAAACCCCCTTTTTGGACCCAAAAGGGAGTCAGTTTTCAGCATATTTTTCATAGTAGAAATCTTTTGAGAAGTTACGCTCTGTCCGCCACATGAAGATTTTTTATTTTTGTTGACCTTCATGTACAGTATGAATTACAGGTGACTTAGATCATATCTTCCAGTTGCTTTGTTCCATGTGGGGGCTTGTTTTTAGATCTAAAAATAACCACTTGGTGAGTGGTTTCCATCCACCATGTCTCGCCGTCTCTGAGTTCAAGACGCCATGTTGATGGAAAATGAAAGAAAAAAGATTAAAGAAAGAGAAAAGTCCCCAAATTTTTGCAGACACGTCAGATTTTACATCATGTTTTTATAATGAGATATGACGTTTCTCGTATTGTAATTTATCAAGCTTCTCCTACACATTATAACATTAAATAATCCCTCAAAACATATCAATATTGCCATGTTTTCAGTATTACTCAAAGGTAATGTTTTTAGACGGTCTGTATCATCCTGGCTGTATGAGCATATTTTCTCATAGTGAGAGATGTCAGAGTGAAAGTACAGTCAAATTAGCATAGCGCTCAATGAATATTAAGCTCAACTGACACTTTGAAACACTTTTTTTTTTCCCTGTTAGAACACATTATTAATGTGTGGATTCATGTGATGAAACAAGTTCTTAAAAATCCACATTTATTTAAATTAAAATGTAAAAATGAATTACTTTAAAATATATATTTTTATATACAAATATAATGATTATTCAAATCATTTTTAATATTTAAAGATATTTTTAATAAAACATTTAAAAATAAATTACATTAAGATTTTTAACCTTTCAATATAAAAAAATATAAACACAAAAAGAAAAACATCCTGCATGATCTGCATTCTTTTCTATCTTTTTAATAACATCCTTTGTCTTTTTTCATAAATGTATTTTCAATTTCAATTCCAAATTATTTAAAAAAATATAAAATAAATAAAACAATAAAATAGTTGCAAATATAAATAAACACAAGACCAGGCATGATCAAATACTAAAGTAAAAATATGTTTTTAAATGCCACTCAAGGTTGAAGTTTATTTCATTTCTTTTCTTTCTCACAGGCCAAGAACAATGTAGAACAGTTTATATAAACTAAAAAGTTGATATAAAGTAACAAAGGTTTTACAGATTAGTAGGTACTAATAAACTCAATGCACTGAAAGAAACAAACAATGAAAATAGTTTGAAACAAATTTCACTCAAAAATTGCTAGTAATTACAAAGATATGGCAAGTAACACATTGAAATAAACATGTATTTTTAAAGTAGAATGACTGAAACATATTCCAATAATATTTTATTTACAACTATTTTACAACTTAATTAAAGTCTGTGATTTTACAGCAAGATGTTTAATTCCTCAGCTGTGTGAAGTCTTTTTTGAAGTCAGGTTTAGACTTGTGTTTTTTGCCTGAGGTTCATTTTGAACTGTCAAACATGGCTAGATGTATTAGCTGTTTGCGTACATATCTGTAGCGAAAGATTCAACCAAAACATACTTGTTATATGAGCACACTTTTATTATGCTTATCGACAGTGCCAAGAAATGTTATTTAATCATACTGTGTGTCAGTATTTCTTTGTGATGGTAAAACAGATTTAGTACTAGGCCCAAAGAGAAAGACTAAACAGTCCATATATTGTATAAAGCTCTGAAGAGCACTGGCTCAGTACATTCCAGTGAAAATAGGCAAACCAGAATTCATTCCTGCATTACATTTCATTGCTTTTTCGCTGTGTCTATGACAGGCCTCCCAAGAGTGAAAACCATCCAAAAGTTGTTTGGATATTTAATTTAAGGCCGGGACTTTGCTGGAAAGCAGGCCGTAAAATCCCTCTGCAGTTGTATTGTTCAAACTCGAACATATTTTAAATTCCCCTAAGTGGACGAGTCTCCTAACAAAAATAAATCAGTACAGCGCAAGAGTGAGCGCTTTGTTTTAGCGCTCTTTTAACTTCCCTCTTTAGTGGGGTGTTTGGTGTTGACATTGGATTGGGTTTTGTCATTACAGGTGCTGCAGGTTGTATGTAGGATCTGACTGTCAAGTGGTAAAACCTTAATATTTTTCACCCCCCAAGGTTTACCGAGGCGTCCAGAGCGCAGGGCGTTGTTGTGGGAGACTTCCTTACCAAGCACTTTCCAGGCAGCGGTCCTCTTTTCTTGCTTAGAGCAATTTCACACCATTTTCTCTAAAAATATTCAGACTGCAGTTTTTGCAGTTTAAGTCAAGGAAGTCTACATTATATATACTATCATTCAAAAGTTTGGGATACGATTTATTTTTATCTATATCTTATATGTTTATGTTTTTTTTGAGAGAGAGAAATGAAAGAAATGAATACTTTTATTCAGCATGGATGCATACAATTGATCAAACGTGACAGTACAGACATTTTTGATGTTTCAAAATATTTCTATTTCAAATTCATGCTGTTTTGTTGAACTTTCTATTCATCAGAGAATCCTAAGAATTTTTTTTCAGTTTCTACAAAGAAATATTAAGCAGCACAAATGTTTTCAACACAATAAGACAGTTTCATGTGACACTGAAGACTTGAGAAATGGCTGCTGAAAATTTAGTTTTCCATTACAGAAATAAATCACATATATATAATAAAAAAAAAAAAAAAAAAAAAAAAATAAAAAAAAA
>JAFVLL020006033.1:0-57142 GCA_021397915.2 Tor tambroides | reverse complement strand
CTGAAGGACGCTTACTTTCACATCCAGATAGTCCCCCATCACAGGCGATTCTTGAGATTCACCTTCGAAGGAGTGGCGTATCAATACACGGTCCTGCCCTCTGGGCTATCCCTTACTCCCCATACTTTTACGAAGTGAATGGACGCAGCTCTCTCCACTCTAAGACAGATGGGGGTCCGTATCCTTAATTACCTCGACAACTGGCTCATTCTGGCACAGTCAGAGGCCGAGCTGTTAGCCCAGAGGGCCCTACTCCTCTTCCAATTGGAGCGCCTGGGACTCAGGATCAATCTTGCCAAGAGCACTCTGTCCCCCAGCCAACGAACTTCGTTCCTGGGAGCAGTTTTCGACTCGGTCCACATGAGGGCTGTAGTCGCACCAGACCATGCACTAGCTACACAGCAGCTCGCGGCATCATTCAAAATCGGAGCCTTATACCCTCTCAAAGCGTTTCAAAAGATGCTGGGCCTCATGGCCTCTGCGACTCCAGTGCTTCAGTTGGGCCTGCTCCGAATGAGACCCCTTCAGTACTGGTTGAAACCTTTAATTCCGCCCCATGCGTGGCGTCATGGACGCTTCCACGTCAGGGTGAGCCAAGCCTGCGTAGCAGCCCTGGCCCTCTAGAGGAAACCGCAATGGTTCGAACAGGGCGTGACAATGGGAATGGTTTACAGAAGGAAGGTTGTCTCGACAGATGCTTCCAACACAGGCTGGGGAGCTCTGTGCAAGGGCAATCCGACCTTCAGCTCCTGGTCGAAAGCAGAAGGCCGGATACACATCAACTGCCTCGAAATGATTGCAGTATGTCGAGCGCTTCAAACCTTTCTGCCGGACCTGATGGGATACCACGTGCTAGTCCGCTCAGACAGCATGACGGTGGTGGCATATATAAATCGCCAAGGTGGGCTCACCTCGAAACGCTTTTTCGAGATGGTAAGGCACCTCTTGGAGTGGGCACATCTCAACTTACGTTCACTGAGTGCAGCAAATGTGCCTGGCGTGTTGAACCAAGGAGCAGATATGCTGTCTCGGAGCAACGTCCCCTCAGACGACTGGATGCTCGACCCACAATCTGGGAGATCTTTGGCAAAGCAGAGGTCGACCTCTTCGCCTCAAAAGACAACTCTCACTGCTGAACTTATTTTTCGAAGAGCAAGGATGCGCTGGCCCACGAATGGCACAACCTCCTCTTATACACTTTTCCCCCAATCGCTCTGATCCCCCAGGTAATCAGGCGAGTCAGGGAACACAGACACAGAGTGCTATTAGTGGCCCTGCTCTGGAGAAACCATCACTGGATCTCAGAGCTGTCTCAGCTGCTTATAGCAGCCCCGTGGCCCATTCTCCTGAGGCGGGATCTCCTCTCTCAGGCGAACAAAATGATTTGGCACCCCCAGCCCGAGCTGTGGGCTCTACACATGTGGGCTCTCGACGGGAATCGGTAGATCTCCCCGAGAATGTCCTAAATACGATCTCACAGGCTAGAGCTTCGTCCACGAGACGCCTCTACGCCCTTAAGTGGTCGGTCTTTTCCACCTGGTGTGCAAACCGTGGTGAGGACCCCGTATCATGTGACATATCGGTGATATTGTCCTACTTGCAAGAGCTGTTGGATAAGGGCCGCTCCCCCTCCACGCTCAAGGTGTATGTGGCAGCTATAGCAGCTTCTCACGCTCCTATAGCCGGACAGTCGGTGGGCCGGAACAACCTAGTTGTTCGTTTCCTGAGAGGATCCAGGAGGCTACATCCGCCCCGGCCCCTCACGGTCCCTACATGGGATCTGCCCGTGGTCCTGAGAGCCCTCAAAGGCTCCCCCTTTGAGCCACTACAGTCTGCAACCTTAAAAGCGCTTTCGCTGAAAACCACGTTGCTACTAGCACTAACATCGGTTAAGCGAGTGGGCGACTTGCAGGCTCTCTCGATAAACCCTGCATGTCTTGAGTTTGGGCCCAACGACTCCAGGGTCATCCTAAAGCCAAGATAAGGGTATGTCCCTAAGGTGCTCTACACCCCTTTTAGAGCCCAGGTTATTACACTCTCTGCGCTCCCTCCTTCTGAGGAGGACCAGAAGTTTTACCTTCTCTGCCCAGTCAGAGCACTGAGAATTTACGTCGAGCGTTCCGCCCCCTTCAGCCAGTCGGAACAACTCTTCGTATGCTTTGGTGGCCACACCAAGGGGTCTCCGGTCACAAAGAAGAGTATCTCTCGATGGCTGGTAGACGCTATCACACTAGCTTACTCCTCCCTGGGTCTTCAGAGCCCTGTGGGAGTGAGAGCCCATTCCACTCAAGGTGTGGCCTCTTCTTGGGCGTGGTCTAGTGGTGTGTCCATAGCAGACATCTGTGTGGCGGCTGGCTGGGCCTCGCCGTCCACCTTCACCAGGTTCTATAGCTTGGACTTTCTGGCCTTACAGGCTTGGATTTTATCTGCTTAAGGGGGCACATGCCTATCTAGACGGTCTGACTCTCAGGCTCTGCCTGTCTCTTCAAGAACACTCTTGGCCCTAATAAAAGTGCTGAGGCTGTACATTAGACCGTTGGAACGATTATCCAAAGCTGGGCTGACCTCTATGAGTTCATCCCTCTTGCTTCCCGCAGGGCTCACCCTGCATATAATTGGTCCCTCTGCGTCCTTATCGCTCAAGGCCAGTTTATATCAGTCGTTCCTCTTACATGGCACGGCGGGATTGAATTGGTTCCCCATTAGCGTCTAGCGACGCAGTACGAGTGAAGTATCGAAAGGGAATGTACTCGGTTACTTACGTAACCTCGGTTCTCTGAGAAAAGGGAACAAGTACTGCATTCATTGCCGTGCTATAGGCTCGTGCAGCACCACTGCCAAGCCATTGGTTCATGTTTAATACACTGCACGAACCAATGACCGTGCAGTTACATTGCGTGATTGAAAAAGTCTTCAGTCCTCAGATTTCCCCATTAGCGTCTAGCGATGCAGTACTCGTTCCCGTATCTCAGGGAACCGAAGTTACGTAAGTAACCGAGCACGTTTCGTTTTGTGTGAAAACATGGCAGAAAACTGGGAGGTTATAAAAGAGTGCTTAGGGAATTATATAAATGAATATATGAATTAATTAATTATATGAATGTACCTCTAAAGTTTCTGACTGTCTTCAAAAATGATTCGATGACATTTTGTTTTCAAATTCAGTCCATGTAATACCCAATAAAGTGTTCTTAATCTCAATGCTGCTTTGTCCACGGAGGTTACAGGAAACAGCTGTAATTCTGCTGTTCCATAAGCGCCACCTAGTGTCAAAGAGTGGATTTGCAGAGACTTACATATAAGGGCCTTTCGCACCACAGGAACCTTTTTATTGTACCCGAACTAATTGTGGAACTACCCACTTTTTGGCGTGTTCGCACTGTGGGAACTAGGAAAGGTTTTAGTTCCAGGAACTCCGTTTGGAGGAACTAAATTAGCCCCTACTTCAGAGTAGGGTCTAAAACAGCTCTAGGAACTATCCGTGACATAAGTGTACGCTGACTGGCTGAACGGGTATGAAAACGCCCTCACCCGCCATGATTTAAAACACCGTGTAAACATTGTATCATACTGAGAGCATTTATAAACGGCATTTACCTGAAGACTTCGTCTACGGCGTTTTGTGCTTCTATCAGCCTCAATGAAATCTAACACTGCAAATTGTCGTTGGAGATTCTTTTAGTCCTCCGTTCCATTCTTTCAATCGCTTGACGTATACGTCGAAATTCCATGTCCATTATTGTGAAACCCATGAGACACAACAAAAACACAGCTCCAATCACAGCATCATCCATCTTCATGTTGTTAACGTTGTTCTTCTTTGTTTACGTTGTTGAACGCCGCGTTCAAATGACGTCACTTCTTAGTACCCACTGTCGGTGCGAATGCAACCCTTTAAATGGTACTGGGGAATAGTTTGCTCTAAATCGTCCCAGTACTTTAGTACTCTACTTTTAGTTCTGGAACTAAAGCAGTGCGAAAGGCCCTTTACATTCAAGTTGCATCCAGTTTCTGTCTGGCCAAAAAAATAGACCAAATTTGCATCCTCTGTGGTAAATTTTAACTGGTTGATGAAAGGTATTTAGATATTTATAATTATTTATGGGGAAGACAAAATACATATAATCATTTATTAATCAATTATCATTTTGACTTAACCCTTTTCTTTATTTAAAGGCTGAAATGTGAGGTTTACTATTTAATGAAACCTTTTAGTTTTATTTGAACATTTTGTACATGTTTCTAGCTAACTGTCATTTATAATTTGGTAAATATTGGTAATGTTATTATTTTAGTGTTTATGCAAACAGAAAGTCATTTTATTTGTTTGTTGATTTTAAGTACAAAAATTGGTGAAGCGATTGATGTGTCAGTACGTTTCCAGCACATTTTAACAAGCCGTGATAATACTGATAACCGTGATAATTTCGGTCACTATAATCGTGATAAGAAATTTTCATACCGTTACATCTCTAATGTGGGGTAAAACATGTTAACATTTTACTTGAGTCATTATGTAAAATGCTACAGCATGTAAACTGAATGAGCAAATTAATTCACACTGATGCACAAATCAAAGAAATCATTTTATTTATTTATTTATTTTTCTGTCATACTGTAATTTTACATTTTTTGGTGCTTCAGTATTACTACGTTTCATCTCTCTCTCTCTCTCTCTCTCTCTCTCTCTCTCTCTCTCTCTTAAAGGGATATTTCACCCAAAAATGAAAATACTGGCAACAGCTACCAGCAACTATTTGGTTACCAACACTCTTCAAAATATTATCTCTCTGTAAAAGAAATGTATACACAGTTGGAACAACTTGAGGGTGAGTAAATGATGACAGAACTATCCCTTTAATAAGACATGCAAATGGCTTCATGTCACCACATCACATCTGTAGTATGATGTTTGCTTCTGTTTGGAATCAATGAATTTGGCCGAATTGACCGTTCGCAAAACCCGCCCACCCTTAGTTACTGTTGCCATGACCGACAAACAATGCCGCTCTCACACTACACATGTTCTCACGCAGTGAAAAATACATCGCAGAGCAAAGAGGAAACTGACAAAACACTGACAGAGAAGACAGAGCAGGTTACTTCTGATATGAAACAAGGTCTCAGGACCCTCAGCTTTTAAACTGCATATTTGAAGTTGGACTGCAAAAAATGTACCCCTAACACACACTTTTTAGCTATAAGTGAGTTATCTTAAATCTGTCATCTTCATTTCAGTGAGGATCAGAAACTACAGAGCAGCTGTAGTGTGTTTGGTTCTGCTGTGTGTTCTTCTGCTGACTGCAGTCATAGTGCTGTGTGTCCACATCTATACAAAGAGCACAAACTACACAGAAGACAGAGATGAGCTACTAATCAGGAATAAAGGCCTGACAGAAGAGACACACCAGCTTCAAACCAGGATTACCAGCATCGCAAAGGAGAGAGACCAGCTACTAACCAACATTACCAACCTTATAGAAGAGAGAGTTACAGACAACACCATCTTCTCAGGGAACACAGAGCAGCTCCTAACTAAGATAACAACCCTACAAACAGAAAAAGACCGTTTAATAAACCAGAAACAAAGTCTGATAAATGACAGAGATGGATTATTATCCAAGAATGACAATCTAACGAAACAAATTGAAAAGTTACATCAGGGGAAAACTGAACTGTGGAAAAGTCTTCTTGGTAACTTTTAACTACTGGACACAATCTGTTAAAAATATTGTTGTGTAGTTCAGTGCAGATGGGAAAAGTGTTAATAGTTGAACTGGTTGTGTTTACAGATGGATGGATTTACTATCAATCCAGTGTTTACTTCATTTCCTCTAAAATAAAGAGCTGGGCTGAGAGCAGAAAATACTGTACAGAGAAAGGAGCAGATCTGATCATCATAAACAACAGAGAGGAACAAGTGAGTGAGAGATACTGTGTGTATGATAAGCAATCAATTCAGTCAATTTTATGGTATATTTTAAATTGTTTCCTCAGGATTTTGTGAAGAAAATATCTGCTGGTGATAAAGTCTGGATTGGTTTGACTGACGGTGATGTGGAAGGCATATGGAAATGGGTTGATGGCAGCACACTGACCTCTGGGTGAGAAAATAACTGAACTGAACTGATTATTATCTAATAAAAGCAGCACTAAACATCTAATTTTGATGCAGGTTCTGGGATCCTCGAGAACCCAATGGACATATAAGAGAGGACTGTGCTCTAAATGATTCATCGGGATGGGCTGATTATCCATGTAGTGATGCTTTTAAATGGATCTGTGAGAAGAGCCTTGTAAAGTATTAGATACCATGAAATACATGTTTATTCACAACATTTTAGCATGAATAGAGGGTCTTCTCTCCTGGACCTCTATTTTTTTTTTCTTTTTCTTTTACATTTATCATGATGTTTTGCATGTTATTTTCATAATTAAAGTCTTTATGTCAGTCCTAAAGTCAATGTCAGTCCTGCAACAGTCAGCATTTCTTAAGAATCAAAAAACACACCTGTATAGGAGTCTCCAAAATAGCAAAACTGAGAATAAAACACACTGTGATCTGCTTTAGAGAAGTTTGACATAATTAAATATCAGTCTAATATCCAATAGTGTCTAAGAATAGTGAAATACTTGTCTTAAAATGCATGTCTTATGAGGAAATGGCTCTGAGGGACAGAGTGGAAAAAAAGGCAAAAGATCTTTGACTGGGCCGATACCCTTTCAAAAGGTACTAATATATACTAATAAGGTACTAACACACACCTTGTAGGGGTAAATAAGACACAACTAAGCATCTTCTGTAATGGTACTGCCCCAGTGACAACACTAGTGTCATTTTTTACCAAATTATTTTATGAACCAAAGCAACTAAAAAAAAAAAGGTGGATGTCAAGATTTTCTATAAAAATTATGTGCTTTGAGTTGTGTTATTCTCATTCAAGTACCTGAATGTATATACAGTGGCTCTTAATAAACTTAATTCGGTGTCAGCATCTTAATATCAATAAAGTTTTTTTCAGCCTTCTTGAGTTTTGAGTGATTTTGAACTTTAGATGTATTGAAATTAGATCACGTCTGTTCTGCTTTTCTGACTGACAGCTTACAGGAGAGGAACAAATATTGTCTGGGAACAAATAACTGAAGTCAAGCCCCGTTTCTATTCTCATGATAGAAATATCAAAGATGACAACATTTTATTGCACTTAATAGAATATTTAGTAAATTAGACCAAATCAATCAGTCAAATCGTAATTAGCCAACAGTAGCTTTAACGAAGGGCACAAAACTAGAAGGTTTGGTGGAAGAAAAAGACTTGAGATGATAAACAGATCAAAACAGCATGTCAGGAATTTGATAATTTTCTATCGATACATCATTTGCCCTCAACTGAAGAGCTGGACTGAGAGCAAAAGTTCAAAATGTACAATATGTGTCATTTAGGTAATAGTTTTAAGGTACTACAAACATGCACCCTTTAGGGGTTTTGAAAAGGTACTGCTCCAGTGACAGCTTTTGTAGCTGTTTTGCTGAGAGTATACAGAAAGAGAAGCAGATCTGATTATAAATAAGCAGATCATCATAAACAAGAGAGGGAAAAGTGAGTAAAAGAAAATTTTGAAGTGATTATTTAACACAAAACTCAAATTTGTCTTTGTCTTTGCTATGGTTTACAAGTCTAAAGTGGCAAAGGTTCAAATCCAAAATCTCCTTCACTGTGATCTTTAGCCCTTAGACACTTGAGATGAAAAATGTTTGCTAAATTCTCAAATAATTGCACAGAACTGGGAATGTGCAGAACTACATATTTTTATAACTAGTTGGAGGATTTTATGAGAATGGGAGCAGAGAATTATGCAGGAAACCATGCATAAATAGGGATAACTGATCAGACACATTTTCTGTAGGTAGAGTACTAAGATCATCGTTAAACAAACAAACAAATAAAAAAGAAATCAAATCAGGTAAAAATGATCAGAATAAGCAACATTATTAGAAGAAAAATCTACGCATTGACTTTCTAGTAGTCTTCAAGTAAACAGTTCACATTGTGGGAAATAGAGATTTGTATCATTGTATCATTCTCAGTAAAACTTTTTATATAAGCAGACAGGAAATGACTGCTCAGTGTGGTCATAGTGGTGCAGTTAATATTCGGTCTCTTAAAGCATTAGTACACAGCGGTGCAGTCCACACACCAGCAACTTTGACTCTAGACGACTCACACCGGTAGAAGCATTGGGATACGAGAGATGGAAAGAAAAGGTGTAGTGGAGACGATCACTGATGTCAACAGAGATGCTAGAAACCGTCATAATGTCAGGAAAGAAACAGAGAACCCCGACACCAAGAGACACCAAACACCTCGACACACAGGTACTGAGACTCATTTCATTATAGTCACATAAACTAACATGTACATTAGAGTCATATATGTGTTTAAGAAATATTTATCATCATATTTGTGATCTACAGGAAGCTCCAGAGCAGCTCCAGTGTGTTTGGTTCTGCTGTGTGTTCTTCTGCTGACTGCAGTCATAGTGATGGGTGTCAATCTCCATAATATGATTGAGGAGTTTTACATCAAGAACAAAAACCTCACAGACGAGATAGAGGAGTTAAAAAACAGAAAATCCAACTTGGACAATGATATTACAAAATTATCAGCTGAGAAAATAACCCTAACTGAGCAAAATGAAAAATTACAGGAGGAGATGAAAGAATTGTGGCCGCAGATAAGCAAAATGGGTAATAAAGAGCTATACTAAAACTACACAAATATTCAATATTAAAAGGACACAGGCCTGTTTTGGGTATAACCTGTTATAAATATATTATGTCAATCAGTGTTGATGGGAATACAGAGTTAATTTTTGTACTGCTTGTGTTTACAGATGGATGGAAGTGCTATCAATCCAGTCTCTACTATGTTTCCTCTGAGAAGAAGAACTGGACTGAGAGCAGAACAGACTGTACAGAGAGAGGAGCAGATCTGATCATCATAAACAACAAACAAGAACAAGTGAGTGAAAAAGTGTGTGTTTGTAAAGTACTAAACTACACTGCTCAAAAAAATTAAAGGAACACTTTTTAATCAGAGTATAGCATCAAGTCAATTAAAATTCTGGGATATTGATCTGGTCAGATAAGTAGCAGAGGGGGTTGTTAATCAGTTTCAGCTGCTTTGGTGTTAATGAAATTAATAACAGGAGCACTAGATGGGCAACAATGAGACGACCCCCTTAAAGTTAAAATGTTTCAATATTAACACTAACTCAACGGATAAGTTTGGGGTGTGGCTATTTAGTTTTTCCTTCTGCCTGGTAATGACTGTGACGCAGAAACTACACATTTAAAGGGATAGTTCATGCAAAAATCTAAATTCTCTTATTAATTACTCACCCTCATGTCGTTCCAAAAGACGTTCGTTTATCTTTGTAACACAAATTAAGATATTTTTGTTGAAATCCGAGAGCTTTCTGACCCTGCATAGATAGCAATGCAATCGTCACGTTCACGGCCCAGAAATGTAGTAAGGACATTGTTAAAATAGTCCATGTGACATCAGTAGCTTAACCTTAATTTTGAACATGGTAGTTACACTGCTGTCTATGCAGGGTCAGAAATTCCACGGATGTAATCAAAGATATCTTAATTTGTGTTCTGAAGATAAACAAAGGTCTTACATGTTTGGAAAGACATGAAGGTGAGAAATTAATGACAACTATTCCCTTTAAAAAAAAAAGAAAATAATGCATTTCTGAAAGTAAAAAAAAGCAAATTCAACCAAAGGCTAAACAACATGACTAGTTTTTCTAGTAGTCTACAAAAAATGTGTGTGTGCGTGTGTGTGTGTGTGTGTGTGTGCATGGGGGGGGGGGGTCTTTATCTTTATCATTTATCTGCAAAAATGTTTTTATATAAGCAAACAGGATATGACTGCTCAGTGTGGTCACAGTAGTGTAGTTAATGTTCAGCCTCTTAATGTATTAGTAGACAACGGTGCAGTCCACACACCGGTGACTTACACGATTTGACTCTAAAAGACCGAAAATGTGCAAGAGGAACAGCACAGGTACTGAGACACATTTCATTATAACAATAACTAACACACACATTTTAGTCATGTGATTAATTAACATTTATCTTCATATTCGTCATTTTCAGGAAGTGATACTGTGAGGACCAGAAGAAGCTGCAGTGTGTTCTTCTGCTGGAGGCGATTATTTTGCTGCTTATTGAACACAGAACTAAGACTCACCAGTATGAAAACAGTGCGGTAACCTTCAATAAAACAAGAAACAACCTACTTTTTCAGATTGAAAACTTGTCAAAAGAAAAGGATAAATTAGTGAATGCCAATAACGAAATTACCAAACAAAATCACCAGTTAACTGAGGAGAAAAAAACACTGACAAAACATCTTCGTGAAATGGGTAATCTAGAACTATACACTAAAACTACACAAATATTCATTATTAAAAAGATGTTGTATGTGTTTTAAGCTGTTATTAGTAAGTTTCAGTTCAGGGTAAATGAGAACAAGGGGCTTGTAACTAATCTGGTTGTGTTACCAGATGGATGGAGGTGCTATCAATCCGGTTTATACTACATTTCTTCTGAAAAGAAAAACTGGACTGACAGCAGACAAGATTGTTCAAAGAGATGAACAAATCTGACTATTATAAACAGCAACGAAGAACAAGTGAGTAAAACACTGTTTCAAAATGATTCATTTACTCATATTAAATGTATGTTAGTTAATATATTAAAACATTATTTTAATTATATTCTATAATTAGGGTTTTTTAAAAACTTATGGTGAAGTCTGGATTGGCCTGACTAATATGGAGGGAACATGGAAATGGGTTGATGACAGCACACTGACCTCTAGGTGAGGAATTTGAAAAGTGAATTGAACTTATTATTATGTAATAAATGTTTCTCACAATCAGTATCATATTACACAAAGCAAAACTGAACATCTAATGATGGTTTGTAGTTTCAGCTTCTGGGCATCTGGAAAGCCCAATGGACTTACAAAGAAGGACTGTGCTGTGACTTCAAATCGTCATAACAAATCAGAGTGGTATGACAATCCATGTAGTGATGCTTTTAAATGGATTTGTGAAAGAAAACCATCTTAAAATAAAATCTGTAATATGATCGCTAATAGTAAGCAGGTAAAAATATAAATGTGTAATTGTATTGCCTTTTTTGTAAGCTAAAGATTGTTTCTTCAAAAAGTCCCATTGGAATAAATCTTCTTTATTAAATCATTGAGGAAATAAATTTGTTTCTATGTTGTTGGTGCACGTGTGCAGCTTTTGAAGCTTTCTGCGGTTTTAAAACACATAGCAGCTAGCATTGCGCTGTTGTACTTCCGATATCTCAATAGCAGTGATGCTAATAGCATAAGTACCAAACAATGAGCTCCAACACACATCAGATCAAGAGTCTGCAGCTTCACACTAGAAAGAATGGACTGAAGATAGTGCTATAGGCTAACAGCTAAATCTAGGTACTATTCACTATGGCTGTTTTTCTATGCTTTGCTTGAGGACACTTTCAGCACAGGCATGTCCTGACACCTGTTTGCTAATGCTAACATTGCACTTATCATGCTTCACACAGGCCTCAGTCTGCTGTTAACTGAGGGCACCCTGAAAGATGCATGCTTTTACAACTGCTGAGAAAGAATCTAAAGGCAGAGAACTTAATTTCTACTTAATGGATTCAAGGGTTGATCAGTTATTCTACAACAACAACAAAAAAAATATGGCCAAAAAAGTTACTCTGATACACCATGAGACATTTGGACCACAAAGGCTTCTTCTAAAAACCTCAAGAGCAGAAACATAGAAGCAGAAGTTCAGAATAGGACAATCTCCATGAACAGACGTAGAACAACATTCACCAATTGAAGGGTTTCAAGAGACTGAAAATGTCTGAAAGTTACAGGCGATACAGGAAATAAACAGAAAAAGCTAAGAGGAGATAATTATCAATGTCAGTGCATTAGAATTTACCTGCAATATATGATCACAGGAAAAAAACAAGGAACCTTTACTTCATATATACTGTATAACTTTTATAATAAGCTTCATCAAGAAATAAAATAAATAAAATAATTACATGTTAATTTTATCGTCTTAACAGGATATCACATGTTCCTGACCACAGTTGCAAAAGCTCAAAACCAGAACACTTCCCTTAGTACAACAACTTTACCAACATTAGTGTACTATCTATCTATAGTACCTGTATTGAATGCAGTGTAAGTCGTTTTGGATTAAAGTGTATTCCAAATGCTTAAATATAAATGAATATGCAAAGAGAGAAACACTGAGATGATGTGACTCCAGACATTAAAAAAAGAAAAAAAGGTGAAGCTCAAGAGAAGATAAAGAAGAGATGAAGATCTATGCTAATGGCGATCCTATAAACAGTCATGGTGTCAGGAAACAGAACTCAAACACTAATCAGCTCAACACACATGTACTAATTCTATTATAACTACTAGGGCCTCATGATATGATCGTGCCAATATGCTGTGATAAAATAGAGACGTCTCCTGTAAGGAAATGTCTCTTAGTGACAGAAACCACTTATTAGTTTCACTTCCTCTAGTGTTTTTATATGCACCATTTGTAATTTCTTCCACATGTTTGACCCCTAAAGAAATTTGTTTCAAACTCAAAATTTTTAAGTAGTCCAACACTTCAATCCAACATTTCCTCTTGTTCAGCTGATAATATGTTTTGTAATAATAATAATAAAAACAAATGTAACTTAATTTATATAGTTCTTTCGATAGGTGTTACTCCAGTGAGACTTGTGGCACTGGTGTCATTTGCAGCATCAGCATCTGAGAAGTGCTTGCTCACGCTACCAAAAGCAACTAGTTCTCGACCTGTGTGTTTGTTATACAAAGATTGCAACTGTAGTGAATGAGCAACTACGGTGAAGAGTAACTACAGTGCATTTCATTATGATCTGCAATACAAAAGCTTACCAAAAAAAAGCGTAGGCTACGCCTTACTAGGACATCACATTCATGACCACAGTGGTGCCTTATAAACGTAAAAGCTCAAAACAGACGTTCAGAGCAGTGCAGCCTACTTGAAGCAACAACTTCTAATAATCTCACATTAACCTCCATCTTATTAATGGAATTCATGGAACGTGGAATGGATAAAGAAGAGATGAACATCTATGCTAATGTACATTTTGTAAACATTCATGATGTCAGGACAGAAACAGAGAACACCAGGAAACACCAAACACCTCAACACACAGGTACTGCGACTCATTTCATTATAACAACAACACATTTGACACACATAACACATTTAAGTTATATGAGTGTTTAATAATCTTCAGGGAGTGATTGTGTGAAGATCAGAAGATACAGAGCAGCTGTAGTGTGTTTGGTTCTGCTGTGTGTTCTTCTGCTGACTGCAGTCATAGTGCTGTGTGTCCACATCCACAAAAACAACACAAACTACACAGAAGAGAGCGGTGAGCTACTAATTAACATTACCAAACTCACAGAAGAGAAAGACCAACTACTAACCAGGAATACAGAACTCACAGAAAAGACATACCAGCTACTAACTAAGATTGTCAACCTCACAGAAGCGAGAGACCAGCTAGTAAACAAGAGCATGCAGCTGACAAAAGAGAGAGATGAATTATTATCAAGTAACCCTGATCTGATTAAACAAACAGACCAATTTCATCAGGAGAAAAATGGGCTGTTGAAAAGTGTTCATGGAATGGGTAATTATGAACTACATTAAAACTAAAACAACCACTTATTAGTAAATCAGTGTGATGGGAATAAAGTGCTAAAAGTTGAATTGTTTCTGTTTACAGATGGATGGATTTACTATCAATCTAATCGGTACTTCATTTCCTCTGAGAAGAAGAACTGGACTGAGAGCAGAAGATACTGTACAGAGAGAGCAGCAGATCTGATCATCATAAACAACAGACAGGAACAAGTGAGTGAAACTAATTTTATAACTATGTTATCTATGGCAAGAAAATTGTTGTACTTTATCATATAACTGTGCTATTTTATTTTATTTAAATTTTTTTCTCAGGAATTTGTTGAGAACATTTCTGGTTATGCTAATGTCTGGATTGGTCTGACTGACATTGATGTGGAGAGCAGATGGAAATGGGTTGATGGCAGCACACTGACCTCTGGGTGAGAAATCACTGAACTGAACTGATTATCATGTAATAAATGATTCTCACAGAAAGCAGCACTGAACATCTAATGCTGATCTGCTGATGTAGGTTCTGGGATCCTCGAGAACCCAATGGACATAGAGGAGAGAACTGTGCTCTGACTTATTCACCAGGATGGGCTGATTATCCATGTAGTAATCTTTTTCTATGGATCTGTGAAAAGAGCATTTTAAAATAAGTCATCACATGAACTGCAGGTTCATGTAATAAAATACATATGGGTACATTTTCTCCCATGAACAGCTATATTTAAAGGAACTGCAACTGATAGAACACAATATTTTTTTCTTTTCTTTTTTTTTTTCTCCATACAAAGTAGAATCATTTACAACACCAAACAGTGAAGTGAAAGTGCAAATACACACTTCAAATGAAGCAAATGTTTTTTTTTTTCTTATGTATTTTTTATTGTAGACTTTTATAATAGATATAAAAGAAAAAAGTAACTAAGGCTAAACACAGTAAATAAACTGCTATGATGTTTGTTTTGAGCAGTTATTACACTAATTATGATTGTCCGTCAGTTAAAAAAAAAATAGGGAATTTGGAATATGGAATACGAGAACTAAATATATACATAAATGTATATAATAGTATATCACTTATACAAATTTTGATAGCAAGTAAAGATAAAATTCAGTTTCCTAGACTCCAACTGTGTAATAAGATCAGAATAGGGATCGAGTGATTTGAAAAAGTACTTTTGAAATGTGTTACAAATCATGTACACTCATGTAGACTTGTAACCACAAAAAAAGTCTCTTATACACCTTCATGTGTAATGGCATGTGTTTATTGTTCAAGAAGAGATGCTGTCTCAGTAAGACTCCGTTCAACTGAGGATGAATTCAAAATGCACTTGTTATCATTTTAAAGCAGGAATGGGCTTTCTCTTAAAGCAATGGGAAGAAGTGGAAAGTGTTATTGGTGTTTCTTCATGTTTCCTTTTATGTTATCAGATTTTTGTCTTTTCCATTTTGTCATATGAAGGTCACACTGATTAGAAAAGTTTTACCATCCTTCCATTGTTTTGTTTCAGTGCATTGATTCAGTTGTACGCATCTTAAAATATGGAGATACATAATAAAATGACTTTTAAACTACGTACAATTTTTACACTAATCATGACTGTCCCTCAGTTCCTCAGTTTCTCTCAAATCGAAGGGTTCAAAAGTTCAAAAGGTGGTGTACTTTTTATGAGCGAGGAAAAAAAAACATCCTTATATGAATGTGAATGATGACTGAGCTAAGCAGAGTATATTGAGATTTTTCAGATGAGCTGGATGTTGACTACTGAGAAGAGTGTTGATGAACTTCCATCTGTTGTAGATTATGCAAAGTGGCTATCTTGGCACTATAAAAAAGACAACTTTCTGTAAATGCTCATTTCAAGTGAAAAAAAAAAAAAAATGAAAATTGAAAACTGCTGAGCATACATAAATGAACAGAACACCAAAACCAACACTTCTGTCATCATTTAATCACCCCTGACTTGGATCTGGATCTTTAATCTTCTCATTTTTAGGTGAACTGTTGCTTTAAGCTGAAATAAACTCTGCTCTCATCTCCTGAATTCCTTTAGCTGAGAAGGTATTTTAAAGAGGCAAGTGTTCAGACGACACAGTCGGGGAGAGTTGGAGACATGATATTTCGAAGGTCATTAGAATGAAGAACATGACAAAGAAGTCGCTTTTGTATGTGACTTGGCCTTTAACCAGTCTATAGACGGCTGCTGTTTCATAGCAACTGCAGGTGATACTATGTTTCTTACATTATAAGTCTGTTCTGAAGTCTTGAGCTTTAAGTTCTAGAAACAAAGAAAAACTAAAATGTATCAGGATCAATTTCAGTCAAATGTTTACAAAACATTTGAAAACAAATACTAGAGAACGTTATCTGTTAGCATTCCCGTGCTGCCTGCACAGGAGGGCTGGTGTGTGTGATCATGACATGCGTGACACACATGATGAAAAACGTGCTCATAGAAAACATTTTAAAGTGATCCCGTCAACTCATTGGGGAAATATGCAGTGGACACACATTTAATGTCAATAGCCAATCAAATATAAAGGTAATAGAAGCCAGGCAGCGAGTATTCAGGACCATGTAAATGCCCTCTGAGGCCTTCACCTCTCAGCTTTATTGATTTACAACCTTTTCCATCCTTTCAGCAACCTTTATTGATTTCTCACTTTGTTACAATTATTGGGTATTTGTCCTGTACCTGAGCCGAGAGACATTCAGAAGAGAATGTGGTTATGCGTATTGAGACCAAAAAAAAAAAAAAAATTTAAATCACTTAAGAATATTAATTTTATTACATGCCACACAACAAAAATTATTTAATAAAATAAATAAATAAA
Organism: Tor tambroides; assembly: GCA_021397915.2. Classification (NCBI taxonomy): domain Eukaryota; kingdom Metazoa; phylum Chordata; class Actinopteri; order Cypriniformes; family Cyprinidae; genus Tor; species Tor tambroides. The sequence continues at coordinate 40,520 of JAFVLL020006033.1, read as the reverse complement.
CTTAAATAAAATAAAATTTGGGTTGGGGGCAGTCGTGGCCTAATGGATAGAGAGTTGGACTTATAACCCGAAGGTCGTGGGTTCGAGTCTCAGGTCCGGCAGGGATTGTAGGTGGGGGGGAGTGAATAACCAGCACTCTCTCCACCCTCAATACCACGACTGAGGTGAGACCCTTGAGCAAGGCACCGAACCCCCAACTGCTCCCCGGGCGCCGCAGCATTGGCTGCCCACTGCTCTGGGTGTATGTTCACTACTGTGTGCGTGCACTTGGATGGGTTAAATGCAGAGGACAAATTCCGAGTATGGGTCACCATACTTGGCCACACACCACTTCCCTTTCCCTTTAAATGTTGTCTTTCAAAACATTCTGGAACAAAAAAAAATGTTGCTTTAAATATATTCAAATTAAATAAAAGAATATTCTGTTTCCAAAAAATTGCGTAAATAAAATAATAAATTGTTTCTTTCAAAAATAAATCAAAAAATATTTAAAAACTTTGCTAACAAAAAAATGTTGTTAAATATAAGAGAAATAACTTTTTAATGTACTAAAAATGTTTAATAAAATAACAAAAATGTTGTAAATATAAATATATTTTATTAATAAATATAAATAAAATATAAATAATAAATGTAAAATAAATACACACATTCTTTTTAATACATTTATATATATATATATATATATATATATATATAAAGATATATAAAGCTCAAAGCCTCTGAAAACATCCCCAGTTAGAATCTGAACTCCTGGCCTGATCAGATAAAAAAAAAGTGACTGTCAAGCCCTGACAAGGTCACGGCAATCACCGTGTGCGTTCCCCCACTGTTCTGTGTAATCGTCTTAACCTGAAACAATTTCCGACAGTAACATGCGACCATAAGCCAACACTATTAGAGATAATGAGACATTTATTCAAATGTGATTGCATGACTCTCCAACCTAATCTGGGTTAAATACAAACACGCATTAAAGGCCCTGCGGCGGCTTTGTCTGAACGAGATTGTGACTATGGCGACAGAGTGTGTTGGGTTAATTACGGCCGTCGTCCACTATTAGCGGTGACGAGGCCACATTCCACCGGTCTGTTCTGATAACTTTCGGCCAGCGGAGTAATAAATTGCAATTCAGAGCGGAGAGGAAGCTGCATATCAAAAACAATTAGACTCGATCAAACTGACTCATAATCACTCTAATTATCTGTATTTGCATCCTGATTAAATACGTATCTGCTATGATAAGATGCCACAGTGTATTTATCTGAGACAAACTGCAGGATGGCGAGATAAAGAGACAAATTAAGAAATATCAGGAGGATAAAATAACCTCGCAACACCGGGGCAGTTTTTCAGAGCCTTTCCAGCCCTCGTTGACAATTACTGACAACTAAATCACAGCCTGACAACAGGAAATCCTCTTACCAGATCATTCCGTGTAACACCTCATGATTTGAGACGGCCCGGTCACTTTGTGTCATTCAGTGACTGTCAAGTTCAGACCAAGCAGCCACGGAAATTGCTAAGGAAGAAATGGGCACGGACAGAAACCGGCATATGCTGTTCAAAGAGGAGAAACCTGATTCCATCAGAGAGAGGAGAGATAAATGGATTCTATGTAAAGATTGAGAGAGAAAGAGAGAAAGACAGCACGGGTGTGAGACAGACCGAGCGAGAGAAACAGGAAACGCCTCTCAACTCTGTGATTTAACGGTCCGGAGAGCCGTGCCCGGCGGCAGACGGGGAAACAGTTGGCATGCCTCTCATTACGGTGTCATGCTAGTGTCCCTCTCTCTCTCTTTGCCACCTGTCCAGCATACCTAATGCCACCCTGGCATTTTGCCACCGCCATTGGCTGACATCATCAAAGCGAGCGAAGGTGGGGCGTCACCCCAGACTGGCAGAGAAGAGATGGGAAGTTGTCTACTGCCATATGTTTTTGCCCTTCCAAACCACAGGTCATTACTGCCACTTTTTTTTTTTTAATTATTTAAGTTTAATTAACCCGTCTATGTGGTCACTCTTATGGGCCAAGAGCTTGATCCTGACAGAAGCCGAGGGTCTTTAGAAGTGCTAAGCGTTTGTGAGATCACAGAAAAGCAGTCTGTAATCACATCGTCTCCACAGAATGCTCAACACAGTGTCTGACAAAACTGTTGGACAGCATCAAACCCCAACAGCTTGACATGGAGACAGTACCTTCTTCACAATGTACCATTATAAGTAGAGTTGGGAATCAAGAACTGATTCAGTTTTAAATAAATAAATAAACAAATACTACAACCGAATGTTCTGTACACCAAACAATGCATGAACGGGTCTTTATAGTCAACAGAAACATACAAGTGTGACTAGTGAAGTCTGATTCCCCAGTTAAAGACCCCTAAGAGTGATTATATTTAGTTAATCAAAAACATCTAAGAAGTCTGATTCTTAACTTGAATGGCTCTAATGAACAGTTGTTTTTATTGAATTGAATAACATAGATCCTTTATGAGCCAATTATCATGAGCTAATGATTCTTACAAATGTCTCTTTTTAGTGAATCATAAATATTCAGATCAATAAGTGAAGTCTGATTCTCAAGCACGACTACATTTACATTTACGCATTTAGCAGACGCTTTTATCCAAAGCGACTTACACTGCATTCAAGTTACAGTTTCTACATTTTATCAGCTCTTTCTTTCCCTGGGAATCGAACCCATGATATTGGCGTTGCTAACGCCATGCTCTACTATTTGAGCTACAGGAAAGCCCAATGGACTAATGAAGTCCATTTTTAGTGAATCAAAAACATACAGGAAGTCTGATTCCAAAATTAATGACTTTTATGAGGGGTTGCTTTTAGTAAATCCAAAAAAAAAAAAAAAAAAAAAAAAATTCCAGAGTAAGTGACTTATGAGCCTGTTCTTAAAGAGTTAGTTCACCCCAAAATGAAAACTCTGTCATTAATTACTCACCCTCATGTCGTTCCAAACCCGTAAGACCTTCGTTCATCTTCGGAACACAAATTAAGATGCTTTTGATGAAATCAAAAAAATCGTTCGCCATTTTAGAGAGTATCACAATGCATACGCACGCTTTTGCCTAAGCGTAAACAACGCTTAATATGAAGATTACGTTCATGCGCACGCTTTCCCCCGGAACATAAACAACCGCTGATTACGTCAAATACGCTCTTAGGTACTCTCCAAAATGGCGAAAGACGTAACTCGGGGGGAGAAGAACGGTTGAGTAAATGATGTTATTTTTGTTTTCTTTGCGCAAAAAAAAGCATTCTCGTAGCGTCGCAAAACTGAAGTTGAGCCACTGATGTCACATAGACTGTTTTACCAATGTATTTACTACGTTTCTGGACCTGGGAACATTTCAGTTGTGTTGCTGTCTATGGAGTGTCAGATAGCTCTCCGATTTCATCAAAAACATCTTAATTTGTGTTCCAAAGATGAACGAAGGTCTTACGGGTTTGGAACGACATGAGGGTGAGTAATTAATGACAGAATTTTCATTTTGGGGTGAACTAACCCTTTAATAATGAATCAAACAAATGCAAGACATCTGATTCCGAGTCAAGACATCCGATGACTCTTATGAGTGGCTGTTTTAGTGAATCCAAAAACAGAACTTGACCAGTGAAGTCTGATTCCTGAGCTAATGACACTTACAAATGGTTCTTTTGAATGAAAAATTCATATTCAGTAGTCTGATACTCTGATTCTCAAGTAAATGACTCTTATGAGACGGTTCTTTTTAGTGAATCAAAAACAAAGGAAATTCTGACTCCTTAGCAAATGATTTATGAACAGTTTGTTTTATTAAATCAGAAACTAACAGCGTGGCTTATGAACCGGTTCTTTTTAGTGCATGAAAAACAAAGTTTGACAACTTATGTCTAATTTTTTAACAAACGACTCTTATGAATGATTCATTTGAATGAATCAAAAACAGTGCAGTTCTAGTCATGCTGTGATTTTGAGTCAATAAACAGAATAGCTTATAAGAAACATTAGTGGAATCCACTGATAAAAATGATTCAAAAACAACCAGAGTAGACTGATTACCATACAAAGGATTGTTTTTATTCCCATCCCTAAATATAATACATGGAAAAATGCAGATTCTGTCAAGATAGGACAAGATTCGGATCGTCAACAGGAGGAGTGCTGTAACCTAACACTAGCACAACCTTTTAATAGCCTTCCCACAATCAATATGCACATTACAACTCCTGTATAATTCAATACACATATAATTCAATATGTTCCTTGAGCTAAAAAGCCTCCTTGGCTATATTAAGAATAATATGAAACCATATCACACATTTCAGTTTTTAAATTTCAACCCTCTGTGGACATAAACTTCCAAGCGTCCATGTAATCAGAAACTTCTTTGTTTGAACTTTCTGCCATGACCTTTTGATGGCCGTGTAAACAAATGAACGTGTTCTCTCCCCTCCACTATTCCCTAGCAGCAAGGCCTCATGGGTAATGTAGTCCATGCTTGTAATACTGAAGAGCCTGTCTTCTCTGGAGTACGTTTTTTTTTTTTTTCATTCTCTACAATATTCTGCAAAGCGACAGTGTCCTAAATGCAATTACTGCACACAGCAGAGCGGAGCAGAGAGTGTCCGCGGGGATCGCTGGCAAACAGGATGCAGTCAGGGGGTGCAGGAGTTCTGCTGCTACCTAATTTAATTGGCGCAGCTACTCAGCTAGCCCCAGGTGACCGCTACATGAAATCATTGTAAAGAATACATTTAAAATAACCCCAGGCTATACTGATGCACCTTTTTTCCTCAAGATCCCTTCGTGCTGATGTTTTATTTATTTTTTTTAATTACTTTCTCTTTGTCCCAGGGAGGATCTGTCATTGTCATGATGAGTTTATAAGAAAGATATTAAGAGTGTAAACAGTGATGGTACCGCTGAGATGAAAAATAAAGGAGAAAAATGGTTTGAGGGGAAGAGAGAAAGAGAGACAGAGGAAGAGAGGACGGTAACCAAAGCCTGTTTATTAGTCGTATGATGCACAAGAAAAAAAATAATGCACCTAATTAAGTACGTGCAAGGTTTCTTTACATTTTTAGCTTCAAAATACACAAAGTTTTTAAGTGTTAATCACTCAAAATGAATGGAATGCATGGGAACTTACAGGAACATATGGCAGCTGTTATTAAGAATGATTATAGGTTTATGTTTATTTGAGTACTGCTGATGTTGCTTTGCTGCAAAATTTTTCCCTGTTGAATTTTTTTTTTTTACTGTATTTTTAATCAAATAAATGTCTTGTTGAGAATAAGAGATTCATATTATATATATTAAAAAAAATTCTCCAAACTTTTGAACAGTTATAAATAGCATATATCAATAAATGTAACTGGTTTACAATTTCGTTTTTTACACATTTACACACACACATACAAATAACTTTTATACATTTTACTACACAATTTCTGAGACCTTACTTATTCATCATTAGAAACTAACACAATTCTGCTTGTCAGAGCATACCAACAGCTCTGAAGAAACATTAATGCACATTTAATCAATTCTAGATGTCTTCTAAAGACAAGAGCTGATTGCTTGTCATACAAAAAGAATATACTAAAAAATGCAGATAGCAGTTAGTTGGAAGTGAAAGATACAGTCAAAAACCAAAACAAAAACAGAAAAACAGCTAAAACTGTTTAGCAGTGTCTTCTGAGACAATCCCATCCTCCAAACCACCAGCACTATCTCACTTCTCTCCCCAGAGCCTCATCCACCAAGTCATGTTCTTCAATTACTACATGCTTCAGTTCATCACACAAGACTCATTCATCTAAATATTACTTTTGCTCTCAAAATAGGAAAACTAATTTTTAAAAAAAAAAAAAAAAACACAACACAAGCTCATATGTACATTAATCTCCCTGACAATGGGATCCAGACCCTGGAAATAATCGTCCCGTATTCTGAGCGGGCTCATTAGCTGATTCTCTGATACGTCTAAACAGAGTACCGGATGATCCGTTTACGTCTCATCTCGAGGCTGTGTCGGCCGTCACACAGTCGTGAGCTTGCAGAAGCCCACACTCATCACTAGAACATTCCAATTACTCTAACAACAAACCCATCGCTCACATCACCAACTTCCTCTAATTTGAGGCATTGTCAGATTAGCGCTTGAGTTCTTGCCTTCCCTAAATGGCATTACAGCTTTCGTAAAACCAGTACACACACAAAACAGCCTAAGCAGATGACGTCTGATGACGTTTCAGCGGAATAAAGGAGGATTTGAAACAGTGCTTACCTGAAACGGCGAGAATATCTGATCAGCCGAGCAGCACATGAGGAGAGAGAGAGAGAGAGAGCGAGAGAGAGAGAGAGAGATGTTGATTAGACCTCAGGTAATCAATCAATGTTAAATCATTATCACCATTAGATTTAATCACCGTTAAATCTAATTAACTAGCCATTAAAGGGACTTCTTCAGGTGGTCAGCATTCCTGCGATGAAAACTGTCACACAACTGCAGTGATATTACAAAAGTGCATCAATTATTCCTTGACAAGAACTACTTCATTCAATGTAGAGGAAACGTGTTAAAAGGAAGGCTGCTGCTAATTATTTATGGTGGAATGAATACTTAATTTATTGAAACTGAACATTATTTCTCTGGAGCAGCCTTATTTATTTCTTCATACAAATCTTAAAGGGATAGTTCACCCAAAAATGAAAATTACTCCATGATATACTCACCCACAAGCCATCCTAGGTGTATATCACTTTCTTCTTAAGATTTTAAAGCCCAAAAAGTGCATCCATCCATTATAAAAATACTCCAACTGGCACCAGAAGGTTAATAAGGCTTATATTGAAATTCTCTGCCATTTTTCTCACACAAATGCACCGCTTTGCTTCAGAAGGCCTTTATCAACCCCCTGGAGTCGTGTGGAGCACTTTTTATGATGGATGGATTTACTTTTTTGGGATTCAAAATCTCATCCCCTATTCACTGCCATTATAAAGCTTGGAAGAGCCAGGATATTTTTTAATATAAATCTTATTGTGTTCGTCTGAAAGAAGAAAGTCATATACACCTAGGATGGCTTGAGGGTAAGTACATCATGAGGTAATTTTCATTTTTGGGTGAACTATCCCTTTAATGTCATTCTGCATAAATGGATACATATATTTCTGGTTTACAAAATCAAGCTCATCATATTTGCAGCAAAAGAACGGCTCTCCAAGTTTAGATGTTGAGAGAAATTAGCATGGAAAAATTAATGGCTGACCGCTTGTGATTATGCAGATTGCAAATTTAATTTAATGTGCTCATTAACAGAGGTGAAGTCAATGTGTGTCTGTTTGGGTTAGGGGTAGTTTATGGTAATTATAATTAGCTGTATTTAAATTTTGAAACCAGTGATACAGACTCATCAGAGGCGGAAAAGGTGAGTCACATGGGGTTTGGGATGATGTTTCCACTCGACACCTTATAAGTTTGACGTAAGACAAACAGGATAGGCAGAACTTTAGAAAGATGGATAGAACAAACAATAAAATGATGGGTTAAACTGAAAACCACCAGACTGTAAGATTTATTGCTTATACACACAAATCTGACCACACATACAGTCATTTTGTATGAGAAAGAGGAAACTGTAATCAAAAAAGCACTGACAAAAGACTAAGAATGGCCTTTGGAGGGCAGGTGGAATGGCAAAACCAGGACTTCACCATTGGGGGAATGCGAGGGTGTTAGTAATCAGGTGGATAAGGGTGAAGAGAGCCAGACTGCATGCCACAAAGTATCTTTGCCAAGGTTCTGTGTGACACCTGGTCTACCAAAACTTGAGCCCAAAACACAGGGCCGTGTGCCCTGACACTGCAATTACCACAGCCATGATTAAAGAACAGAGCAAAAACTCACTGATGAGTGGACTGTGATACATAATAAACATCTATTTCACTCTTTTTTTGAGGTTTACAGCACCATAAAGTTATTCAGACAATCTGGCTTTATTTTGCATATGGCACCAAAGCCCTCTGAGGTCCTATTCATCTCTTCATTCCAACCCAGAATCCTTTGCTGCCTCACTGCTAAGTGGTGAGAAAAGAGCTTCTGCATACACTAGACTCATTTCTGTAAGACTGACAATCTAAAGCGATCTACACACCCCTCTTATTAGAATGAGTGACATTAGTTATGCTCACTTTACTGAAGTAACCACACTGTACCACAAACCCCACTAAAAGGATGTTAGCATCCTCACTGCACACTCATAACCAAATATCTACTTAGATATGAATGAATATGGATTCCAGAAGATTAGGCAGTCTTCCACACGCAGCCACACACAAACACAAACACATTCACATTCACATTCACACACTCTCACTTTCTCCAAACACTGGCACAGTGATTGTTCTCTGCACATTCATGCTGATGGTGCACATTATGCCCACCAGGAATGAAGAAAATAAAAAAAGTGAAACATAAAAAAAGAGGAATACAAGAAGCAATTTGTGCTGGCAAAATGTGAGATATACACAAATGCTACATATTACACACGCTACTATTCAAAAATGTGGGGGTCAGTAAAATGTTGTTTTTGTAGTTTTTTTAAATGTTTACTAAAGCTGCATATGTTTAATAAAAAATACATAAAAAAGTAAAATTATTACAACTTAAAATAACCACATTTATTCCTGTGATGCAAGCTGAATTTTTAGTAGCCTTTACGCTACAGTCTTTAGTGTGGCATGATTCTTCAGAAATCATTCTAATATAACTTTTCTTATTATCAATGTTCAAAAATAAATAAATAAATAAAAATGGAATAATTAAGAAAATAATGCATTATTTTTTCGAACAATTCAACAGCCCATCATCAATTATTGCTTAACAAATTCTGTAGAAGTATTGCTTATTTATTTATTTATTTATTTATTTAAATGATTTATAAGGTCAAAGTTCAGTTTGAACCTGCATACAAGACGTTCAGCACAATGGCAGTGGTGTTTAAGTCTTGCCGGATATTTCTTCCATCACTAACCGTATAATCACACACGCTGAGAATAAAGGAAATGACCCGTCATTTCTGTGATTGTGCTGCCATTTTCAGACGTTAATTCCATTTCCTGTGAACTCTCAAAGTGACTGATCACACACTGAGGAAATGGCTCACAATGCCCAACAGGTGCTCTTCAGAATTACACAGCTCACAGAGATCAAGCCTCCAGAGCCAAGCGATTAAAACATGAACACGTACTCCATTCCTCAAATGGGGTCACAAGCCCTTGCTTGGAAAGTTTCACGGTCAGCAGGGATAAAACGATGCTAAACACAAATAACAAAATGCAACTATCCATATAATCGAGGATTCAAAAGTGACCTGATCAACCTGTGATCTTCCCTTAACACAATGGGGGAAAATCAAGCCATATCAATCGCCGTTCCTTTCAACCACACAAATTCTCTCCAACATTTCCTTTCTCTTTCATTCCTGGCTCCCCATCACTCCTATTGGCAGAGCCATTATATTGGGTTGGCAGTGGCACCAGCGGATTTTGGCTGGCACCAGACGTTTCATCGAGATCAGCAGTGATTCCGAGAGGGCGAGGCTAAACTGCCCGTTTCCCACCATGAGCTGGCACCACAGTCAATGCAAAAGGTCTCTAACAGGCAGAACCGCCGCCAAATGGGGTCTGCTGGAGTCCAGGAACACTGGGCGAGACAGAGTGAGGCTCAGTCCCACAGAACACAGCACCTGCTGACCACTGCATGGAGGCGCAGCGGGGCATTGGGTGACCTTTGAGGGTGGAGATCCATCACAGCTGCTGAGTACGCAACACTGATGCATTATTTCGGAGAGAACAGTATGAATACATCAGCAGTTTTAATAATCTTACTATATATATGTAGGAATAGGGGTTGACAATGAAAGGGTTAACTGAATATTCTATAAGCTGCTGTGAAATATCAAAGTGGATCATCTGTAGTTCCTGTCTGAGCGCTCGATGTGGCGTCTCATTGATGTTATGGTGCATCATACGAATACAAAGACAGTTCTGATATTCACACTGACTGTATTCATGACAGTATAAGCAAATCAGCCACGGCAACCTTTCAAATACATTTTCAAGGGTTGTTTGGGAATCAAACGAATCCCAGTTTCGAAACGATGCACAAAGATGCACCGCAATTTAGTCATTCGGAAATAAATAATGACTCTTGAAGCTGCAAGAAGCATAGGAGAATATTATCCAGAATGTGATAATTACTTAATTGCAGGTTTATAAATGAAAACAAATTGAGATTTCCATGTCTGTGTGCTTTTTTTTTGGCAATCAGAGGCGTTTCAGCTGAACGACTGCTTTAAGTGCATAGTTATGTAATCTCTCTAAATGACCCTGCATAACAATAATTAAGCAGCGATGTCATTGTTCACATTTCCCAAGGCCGAGGACACAGCGGCATGAAATACAACCACATACTACTGAAATGAGTCATGATAATAGCACTAATTAAGCTTGCATATAATCGCAAGATAACTGGAACTATCATATCCACTTCATTTCATGGATTTAATGACCTAGCTTTATAGAAAGTGAAAGATTTGTCCTTTAAAATCATACAATGCACAAAAAACAAGAGTGGGTTCAACCACAATAATATTATATCATGCCACATAGTCGCATACTAGTACATATTTTTAAATTAAGAGAGATAAATATAGAGAGACAAAATATATGGAGTAAAAATAAGTGCCCATTCGTACTGAATAGAAACTAGCAGCCCAGATATTCAGGAAAAATGACAAAACAAAAACTAGCAGCATGGATATTCAGTGGAAAAAACAAACAAAGAAACGAAACGGAACAAAACAAAACAAAACAAAAAGTAATTGCAAGATAACCGGAACTATCATTTTCACTTCATTTCATGGTTTTAATGACCTAGCTTTATAGAAAGTGAACGATTTGTCCTTTAAAATCATACAATGCACAAAAAACGAGTGGGATCTACCACAATGATTTGGTTGTGTGGTTGTCCCTGCACTTTCAGAATCTGATAAATACACCTTCCGCAGTCATTACAAACCTTAATGGGCCAAACTGTATTTATGATGAGCCCGCATCCCACATACTGATAACAAATCCCACATAAAAATGATTCATCAAGATGTCTAAGTTGCCAACCATAAACAAACCAATTGTTCACATCAAAGCACCAGACTGATGTTCTCTTCTTATCATGGCAAAAAATGATTTTGCTAAAGCCGAAGAGTTGAGCCGCATAATTGATTTGCTCCTTTCTGTCATCTTTCCATGTGCAACAGGAACATAATGGGTTTTGTGAACAACATTGCAAATGAGGAATTACATAAAAGTTACTGAACGACAAACAAACGGACTAGCGAGCATAAGAAATCTCTTTATTTATTAAAAGATTAGAAGAGCTGAAAAAAGCAGAGGGGATCCAGATTTATGTTCTGTTTTCAACATCTAAACCGCATTAAACACAAACACACTTTGATTTTGACGGCTTTAATAGCTTGTGGGGAAACAGGTCTTGCGTGTTCAAACAAGCTCTGTTTAATTGTATTGACTTAGGAGCTACTTTTCTATTAAGGGTGTCTCATCTCTGTATTCTATTAGTGCTGCGCGGTTGGGCTGGGTCGGGGCGGAGGATATTACTTTTCAGGCCGCATCGAGCAAGACATGCCACATTAGTAGCAATCAAAACAACATTTCCACGAGATGTGTGGCGACGATGCCTCAGACGCTGTGGATAAATCCACAGTTACATAAGAGCAATAGTGTTAAACTAAACAAATAGAGACCCGGATGAACTAACTAATCACACTACTGGCTGATGCCAGAAGAGACAAGAGCAAGAGAAACTCAAGCTGTTCAAGTTTTGGATGTTTTTTTTTTTTACATGCTTTTGTAGACTGGGTCTGTATGTTTCTGTAGTTTCAACTTCAGGACACTTTTTACTGTCAGTTTAGATCAGCACCCGATTCACTGGTGTCCCTGTGGTGAAAAGGGCTTGCTGAGAGTGAATATGATGGAATGCAAAAGTCTGATCTGTTCCTTTTAAACCCTTCATTTTACTTAAATTTGTTTATTTTTTCAGTCACACTTTTACATTTATAATATATTATATTATCTATTAACTACGACTTTTCCCTCAATAAATTCCTAATTTGCTGCTTATTAATAGTTAGTAAGGTAGTCGTTAAGTTTAGGTATTGGGTAGGATTAGGGATGTAGAATAAGGTCATGTAGAATAAGGCATTAATATGTGCTTAATTACTACTAATAAATGGCTAATATTCTAGTAATATGCATGCTAATAAGCAACTAGTTAAGAGACCCTAAAATAAAGTGTTACCGAATGAATGAATGAAATCAACATTGATAATAAAAAGTTTCTTGAGCACCAAATCAGCATTAGAATGATTTCTGAAGTATCATGTGACACTGAAGAATGGAGTAATGATGCTGAAAATTCATCTTTGCATCACAGGAATAAATTAGGTGTACATTTTAAAATACATTAAAACAGAAAGTAGTTATTTTAAATTTCACAATATTACTGTATTTTTAACCAAATAAATACATCTTTGGTGACCGTAAGAGACTTTTCAAAATTGTCAAAACATCTTACTGGCCCCAACCCTTTGAATGGTAATGTTTGAATTTTATAATGTTTATAAAACTAAATGGAAGTTAACTCGGATACCATATACCCCCCCCCCCCCATCCCCATGTCCTTCCAAAACTTAGTTGCTCTCCAGTGTGCCAACTAAAAATGCCAATGAACAAATAACCAAATGAGGAATTGTCCACACAAATCCAATGAAATAACATAAACATTGTACTTGTTCTTCTAAGCTCATGTTTGGACTTCAATGATTAAATTACTGCATTCATTTTTTACTTATTAATAGAGCATGCACCTGTGTGTGTGGTCATATGTGCATGTTCCCAGGCTCAACACCACACACAGGCAGTGAGGAGAGGTTCCAGGGGAACAGACGGACAGGGCAGAGGAGACCTATTTGCTGGGGTCGCTGCCAGCTTCACCCACCGCTGGGACACATGGAGCATTTACTCTGACGGGGCTCCATCCTTTGATACCACCATGTACTTTTTCCATGATCTGAGGGTTTGCATATGTCAAAAAGGAATTAATGTGGACTTTCGGGCCACATGACACCTGCTCCAATTTGCCAGTGCTGGCAGGTAAAGCCGATCTCGGCTGGGGCTTCCGGTATGCGAGCGTTATCAGTGACTTTCTGCACTGAGAGGCTCGTGGCCACGTTAATGTCTTCATAATGTTCCTGCGCTGATTAATTACGCTGACACCATAAGACAAAGCCCCAGACCAGAGACATCTAAACTTTGCAACTGCCAAATCTAAATGAGTTTATGAAATACCAAATGCCAGAATGGCGATGGCTTTCTCTTTCCTTTCAGAAAAGGCCCTCAGCTCCATCATTTTCTCAAACAGCTAGGCCCATCTCTCTCTCTCTCTCTCTTTTTTTTTTCTCTGGTCTGTCCTTGAGGGAAGGAAATTAGCCACAATGATTTACTCCTGTCATGTCTCCAGGGCTATTCTGCTTCTAATGGACTCATTTACCTTGCTTTAATCACAAATTCACAGCTTGGTCTCCTCAGTCCCTTGACGCACTACAACTTCTATTGCTTTGATGTCCTCTAGTCTGAGAATGGTGGGTTAGGACGGTCCCTCTCCCACTGAGAGCAGAAGTCATCTGCATGAGCTCGTATAAATATTCTGAATTAAAATGAAGAGGATATTGGCTAAGTTATAATTTAGCTCATCTTGTTTGCCTCTGCTTGTTCAAAGTCAATTCAAATAAGACAAAATGAATAGCTGACGTGCAACTAGTCAATGAGCTTTTTGTTATCCCAATATAGAGATAGAAAGTGTCTTATGCTTAACAAGCCTGCATTTACTTGCTTAAAACACAGTAATGTTGTGAAATATTATTACAATTTAAAATAACCATTTTCTAATTTAATATATATTAACATGCAATTTATTCCTGTGATGCAAAGTTGAATTTTCAGCGTCATTACTCCAGTCTTCAGTGTCACGTGATTCTTCAGAAATCATTCTAATTTACTGATTTGCTGCTTAAGAAACATTTATTATCAATGTTGATGATTCTTTGAATAGAAAGTTCAAAAGAACAGCATGGTATTGGCAAAAAAAAAAAAACCTTCCCAAATCTTGGAGGAGGAAAAATATATAATTTATTTTTTAATGTTTTAATCCCCTTTTACTGTCACTAATTCATTTGAAACAGTCCTGCTGTGTTACAAATGATTTTTTTAAAAGTACAAATATTCCATTTAGCCTCTGAATATAAATTCACAAAACTGCATGCATAATAATGATAAAAGAATTATCAAAATGTAATTTAATGTGCTTTTAGATGACATATAGCACAGTACTCGCCTCTGAACATTATTCCGTGAAAAACGGTCTGATCAAGGCTGAGCTACTTCTCTTGACGGCTGACTTATTCTGAACTCACATTTCAGCTTATGAAACAGAAGAACAAGTACACCGTGGATGAGCGATGTTGATGGTGCGTAATTCTGAAATAAAGCTACACGGACAGGAGGAATCAACTGCGGGATTTAATGTAGCAAAAAAAGCTCTGTGAGAATCGCAACTGAATAGCGGCTGCCTCTGACCTTTTTATGAAGCGGTAGGCTAGGATGCATTAAGGAAAACCGTTGTTTATGTCTCCTCACAACACAGTCGTTTTAGTAGCCGACAGCATTCACATGTTAGACATCAACATGATGGCTGAATAGAGGCATGAAGGAATTTTCTAAAGGATCCCAGTTAAGCAGGGGATCACTGCTAAACCAGAACAGCTTGTCAGCGCTGGGCTGTATTTATACTCTTTCTGGAACCTCTATGAAGTTGTCTGGCTGCATTTCTCTCTTGTCTGGATTCCCAAGTAAATTTTTTTTTTTAAGTTTTTTTTTTTTTTTGTGGAAGATGTTTGATTTCCTCTAAAATAATGGTGTGCGGTTAGCTGTTTTCTTGTTCTACTCTGATGACCGTTCTTATTAAGCAGTGAAATCATTGGCTGTCTGCCAAGGATAACTTATGGATGTGATGGAGTGAAAAGAAAGGAAGGAAGGAAGGAAGGAAGGAATGACAGAAAGAAGGAAACAAGGAAAGAAGGATGGAAAGAATCATTTGTATTGTAAAAGCCATGTGAACTCCAAATAGAATTTGTCAATTTTAAATATTCTTGTTCTGATGTTCCCTTGATGTATGTTACAATGAGGCAAACCTTCATTCAAACATGTCTTCAAATGTATTTCGGTACAACAGAGGCTACTGCAAATGTGGTTCTCTCTTCAGAATCAAGTTACTCCATTTATCCATTATAAATGTTCTTGGAAGAACCCCGGCAACATAAAACACCACATGGCACAGTGTGCTTACAAATCCAGCATGTCATCAAACACTCGACAGTCTCAGCCAATCAGCAACATGAATGTGATTCGCATCGTCATTTTTCTCTGTATTACACTGAATGTTTCACAAACACAGTCTGAGTTGTTTTTAAGTCTTTTATCCATCTTTTTAAGCTGACTGCAAATGCTACAGCGTCTGTCATGTTCCTTCTGATAAAACAACAAACATTTTAGACTTTGTATTCAGAACAGCCCCATTTTTACAGTACTTGTGGAATTCTGGAATATAGTCCACAAGAGAAAATATATTTATATATTTTATAAAAATGACCCCATTCAAAAGGTTACATTATTAATACTGTGCTGTTGCCTGGATGATCCACAATGGTTTTATTATTTATTTATTTATTTTTTGTTGTTATGTTTTGTTTTGTGATAGTTGTTCATATAGTACAGCACAGCATTAAGAATATAAGTTCGTCTTAGAATTTTTTTTCTGAGATTTTTTCTTTTAAATGTGCATTTTTAGGTTCAGTAATTTAACTTCAATGGCAAAGAAATGGAAAGTCAGCCTTATTTTCAAAAATGTCCAATGATGTTTTCATAGAAAAAAATTAGAAAAACATCAAATCAGTTTCATTTTTTTTGGCCCCTTTGATTTCTTGTAAGAATTTATTGGAATATAATTCTTGTGCACTTTTTCCCTCTGATGCAGAGAAAAGAGACTTCTAGGTGTATAAAAAGTATTTTGCATTGCATTTAAATCAGAAAAAGCAAAAGAAATCTGTCTTTTGCCTTGAAAATCAAACTACTCTATCTGCCTTCACACTGAGATAAACCAAGAGCACGCTGTGGAAAATGACTTCCCAGCATCCTCTTGCAAGCCACCTACTGATATCTCATATGTTTTTTTTTTTTTTCCTTTCTTAAGAACCACTCAGATTTTCCCACCCCTCATAAATGATTGAATAAGCACTTTAACATGCCAGGCTAGATCTGGTCACTGCAATGAACAGAGATCTGACAGGACCAGCAATTGCCCACTCTGTACTTAAACCATGATAGTATATGGACTTGGCAAGAACTACTGGAAAATTTCAGCTCTGTGTGGTTTTGGGTTGTTTTATATCAGTGGTGCAACTGCAGTGCCCCTAATTACAGTGTCTTGAATTCACTAGCATGTTTCCCCAACCAACATAATCATATAGTACTGCTTAAGCTTTGGACAAAGAAACAATTACGAGAAGAATGTCCCTTGACAAAAGCAAACCAGAATTTGGGGAAGCTTGTATTGTTCAATTAGAAGAACTGATGTGAAATCGGGTGCCAGTGCTGATTTTAGCCTCGGGTTTTGCTTCTCAGCCTCTTCGTTTGATTATGTGAAGGAGAGAAAGTTTGTGAACAAAGCAGAAACCATCAGCTCTTGTTTTCAACCAAACCACATTTCACCTCTCACACCAAAGCGACGTTCTGTGGTTTACGCAGGATGTGAGTTACAGGCGTGTGGTAAACAAAACAAAGAGCCAAAGCAACAACTCATCGTTTTGTGAATAGTTGGTGTCTTTTGAGGAATTGTCCAAAATGCTAACTACATAGCAGCACTTTTTCGTTTTGCAGTTTTTAGTTACGGTATATGTTATGGCAGTTTTAGCATCTCATAAAAGGGCGCCATAAAAGGAACAGGGCAAGAAATTGTTACAATCGGTTCATTGGCAACGTTCCAGGAGAGCACTTTACATGTTCATTAGCTTTATATATGTACTGAACAAGATCATTAACACCTCAACGTACTTAGCCTTGTCTTAATACAGTAACTTGATGGCAAGAAAATAATAGAACTTCAAAAGAGTTTTAATATACGGCTAATTAGGTCATAAGTCACATCTTAAGATCTCTTCAAATCTCCTCAAAATAAGAGGCTAGAGACTGTACTTCTTAGGAGGCTGATTTTCTTATTTTCTTAATGAGAGGTCATAGGTTTACTTTTTTTTTCTTGATGACTTATATATTAATTACTAAACCTGGATTAATTGTTTATAGTTCCACTCCATATATATAAGTAATTTTATTTATTTCAATTTTGTATTTAAATTGTAAAAAAAGTAATTTCATTTAATTCAAATTTAATTTAATTTAATTCATAAATAGTTTAGTCAATTTGTTTTGTGATTTAAAAGAGACTAGAGTTCCATTGACACAATATATTGATTTTCACTATAATAAAAAGTTGCACTGCAAAAGCATTACATAATCAATCAATAATCAAACATCAGAAAAATGCTTTAAGGTGGCAAATTTTACTTTTGCATAGAAGTTAAATAGTATCATTTTTGACGTACCTAAGTTTGTGATTTTACAGACTTTATTAATGTGACCTGTACTGTATGGGACAGCACTCAACAAATATATTTAATTCCAATATGAAAAATTCTCAAATTCCAATATGAATCTATCCAGGATCTGCCTGGATAGATTAAATGAATCAGCCTGACTATCCAAAGACTAGCATCATTAAAAGAGACATCTATAATGTTTGTCTGGCTCTGCTTCAAAAGCTACGGTCAGATATTTGTGAGGAAAAGCAAAGACCTCTTCCTGATGTCTTCTTTAACCCAGCATCACAGAGTCATGTTCACAGGCCGGCACCCTGCACGACGGAGTCAGAAATAGATCATGTGAAAGATGATTAAACATGGATTAGCTGCAGTGTCACGCTGGACCGCTTCATACCTCACACTGAGAAGATGAGAGGAGTGAGGCAGAGAGAGAGAGAAGCTTGGTCAATAGAAAATAAATAAATTAAAATCACAGCTCGGTCAAAGGAAGACTAAGAGGGATTTTCAGATAACTGCATAACTGCTCCCCGTTCTGTTAGACGAATGTAAGCTGATGATTAACAGCCGAATTGTCTCTTTGTTAGCATAAGAAACAATCAGCGTATCTGAGCAGTAAATCAGCATACGGCAGCTCGGATTCAGCCCGAGGGACATTAGAGGGAAGGAGACATAACCTAATGATTCTCTGTGTCGTACAGCACTGCTGCTGAGAAGAGTTTTACAAATTCGTAAAATGTGTCTCAAAAAAACCCCCCCAAAAAACAGTTTACACCGGGTGATCGATCACCAGTCATAATGTGCAAATAAATAAATAAATAATTTTGCCCCCCCCCCCCCCCCACCATCTTCTTTTTTTATTTTTATTTTTTTATTTTTGGTTTTAATGAAACAGTTCACCCAAAAGTGAGAATTTGTTAAAATTGTAGCAAATTTCCTAAAATTTGGCATCGAAGACATAGATAAGTTTTCTTTCTTCATTTAAACAAATTTCAAGAAATTTAGCATAACTTGCTCACCGATGGATCCTCTGCAGTGAATGGGTGCCGTCAGAATGAGAGTCCCAACAGCGGATAAAAACATCACAATAATCCACAAGTAATCCACACCACTCCAGACCATCAATTAATGTCTTGTAAAACTAACAGCTGCATATTTGTAATAACCAAATCAATCCAGACATGTTTAATTTCAAATAAGTGCTTCCTGAATCAGGAGAGAAATATGCACAGATCAAGAAATGGTGGATTTTGATGTGGGAGGGCAAGATTTGATGTTTTTTTTTTTTTTTTTTTTCACTGAAGAAAGCATTATTATAGATAACGGACTCATATTCTGGCCAGAAACCACAGTTAAAAGTTAAAATGTCTAAATGATAATTTTTATTTATTTATTTATTTTTTTACAGACATGCCGATTTTCCACTTCATAAGACATTAATTGATGGTCTGGAGTGATTTGGATTACTTGTGGATTATTGTATTGTTTTTATCAGCTGTTTGGACTCTCATTCTGACGGCACCCATTCACTAAGATCCATTAGTGAGCAAGTGATTTAATGCTACATTTCTCCAAATCTGTCCTGATAAAGAAACAAACTCATCTACATCTTGAACGGCCTGAGGGTGAATACATTTTCACTGAATTTTTATGTATGGTTTAACAATTCCTTTAAAGCAACACATATCTAACAAAGCTCGCTTGCGGTAGCACGATGGATGATTGACACATGAAAAGTCAGTCCCTCGCTGTTGTCATCCATGTTTATACCACAGATGTGATGTAGTCACATATGTTTCTGAGTACCTCTCAATATGGTTTGAGTGTTCGCATCACAAAACATTATGCCAGTACTAGCGTTGACCTCGTCTCATAGATCTTCATAACAGATGTAAACGTCAAGCTCAAAAGAGAAGTGAACCTCCTTTGGATAAAACTGAAATCCTGTCAACTTTCTCAAGGAAAAAGTGAGATCCAATCTGTCTTCCCTCAGAGGAGAGTCTAACTGACATTTTGACATGATCCAAAATGCTGATACAGCAGGACTGTAGCTACTAAGAGAAGGCAAATCGCAAATCTGTCAATCAGAAGTATTGCTAGGTCCTGTTGAAAGTAAAAAATATAAAAAATGCTAATTAGGTATTCAACAGATGATACTTTCTAGCTTCTAAACTGAAGTAAAACTGAAGGCTTTTCATTGGACTGCTTTAGCTCTAGCTGTAGAGCACAGCCAAGTCAACAACAACCTGATCATCGGTTTTTACAGCAAATAATAGCTGTACTGCACTTGTATATTTATATCATAGTAAATGCAAGAAACTATAAACTAAAATTACAGATATTTTTAATCTTAAAAAGCATGAAAAAGAACATTTTCAGTTAACTTGTTTACTTTAAGTACAGTGGAAGAATACAATATAGTGTTGAAGCAGGCCTGGTTAAAATGTCTGTTGTTATGATGGGTGTGTAATTGCAGAAATTAATGCGAGATTAAAGTGTTTTAACTCAGCAAAGGCGTGAAGAGGACAAACCTCTCGCTTCCTCCTTGCTGATGCCTCTCTGCATGAAGTGCCATTATCTCCATTAAGAGCATTAAGCACTGAGCTGGAGCATTGTCACCCATATGCATAGATCCTCACTTCATAACACTCACACATGCATATGAGTAGTCCAGGAGAAATAATACAGCAGAAATATTCAGTATATTCATACATGGATATATATATATATATGCATATAATTTTTTAGCATATATACATACACTACCTTTTGAAAATTTTTATATACAATAGTTGGGATATAAGAGTTACTTCCCATACAAGTGTTATGAAACGCTCTTAATATAGGCTATTAGAGTTTTTAATCTCAGCTACTGAAGTGTAGTTCCTTCACAGTGATTGTTGGCCTCTCTATGGCTTGTTTGAACGGCGTTCTGAAGGACGACCTTGTCTGGGTGATTAGATAGAGCTTCCAGTTCTTGATAATTGAACCAACAGAGCCCACTGGGAGTTGACTCTCTCATGCTGTACTTGCTTGTTTACTTTATCTCTGACTTATCTGGAATGCTCTTTCTTTTTCATTTTCACAGCTATCTTTAAGATTCACATCTTGAATAATAATGCTCTAACCATGGAATTTTACTGAGAAAATGAAAGTTATTTTAATGATTCACAGATATAGTAGATGCCAACTGTTAGGCAATTGTGGCGTCCTTTGTGTGAAAAGCTCCTATAAGGGACTGAATATTTATGCCAAAAGCACTTTTTTTTTTTTATTCATTCAGAATATCTGAAGAAAAAAAAATGTTAATGAGTTTCCATGATTAAAAAAATAATAATAATAAAAATACAACAAGAAATCTGAATGTTTTTTGAATATCTGAAAGAAGATATTTTGAAGAATGTTGGTAACCATACAGTTGCTGGCAGGCATCGATTTTTTTTTGTTTGGTTAAGCTATGAAACTCATACAGGTTTGGAATAACTTGAGGGTGAGTAAATAATCACAGAATTTTCATTTTTGGGTGAACTATTCCTTTAAGATATCTTAAATATACTACGCCTGTGGTGGAGGTCATAAAAACACATTGTGAGGATATAAGGATGAAAAAAAAATTCATAATAATAATTCTCCTAGAGCAGATTGTGACTAAAATAAGAAAATGTCTTTCTCTCTCTCTCTCAGACACAGATGCCTGTATGCCGTCATGATGTAAACATGTTAACTTCTTCACTGTCTAAATCGACTGCGCACTTGCGCTCATGAAATATAAATTCTTTTCTATTTCCAAAGTCACAGAGTTCAGATGTTTATCAATAATACATCTGTCTGTCTCTCTTCCTCTGCGCACTCACAGATGTAACACTTGAGACGCTGTGAGAGCAGACAGGTCAGGGGTTCACTTCTCCAACCCTTTTCATTTTTACCTCTGTATTGAGCTGTATTCTTCAGGAGGAAACCGGATCACATTGCCCACTCTCCAGCTCTCTGCTTCTCTTAGAGTTACACCCACTTACACAGAATACGAGCAAGGTTTTGGTTTTCGGCACAGACAGTTTGCAGGGCTCTTTCATGTGCTCGCACTGGCGGTATGAATGCCAAGACCTGCAGCACTCCTCCTATATACACACACATATATATATATATATATATATATATATATATATTTGAATGACCTTCTGTCTGAAATAAATAAATAAATAAATGAAATGAAAAAATAAAAACCAGTCTGAAAGAGAGCAGACAGAGAATGGCTGAAAGTTAGTCAGCATATTTATGGTCACCAGACTCTTGCCACAAGTGCATTTACAGTGGCACTTGCAACACCAATTGCTTGGCATGCCCATTTTTTCATGCCTATTACCTACTGAAACAAGAAAATGGGGGGGGGGGGGGTACCTTAGTGGCAGGGAAGTAGTGACTAACCATAGTATTGTAACTGCTTACGTGTTTCTTCAGTTCACACTCAAATGAAAACTGGTTGTTTTCTTTTTGTTATGTAATGAGTTTAATAATGGGTTTCCACAAACATTTATTCAATAAAATTGATTAAAAAACAGATTAAATAAATAAAACTGAGTCAGCAAGGTGTCATACTGTCAAGATAACATAACTAAATTAATAATAATAATCATAATTTTATTATTATTATTATTATTATTATTATACCTAAATTTCGAAATAGCACAAGTCAAACCTTCTATGAAATTAACAACTACAGTAACAACTGATGATGATGATGATGACGACGATATAATTATACAATTTATGTACAATTCATACAAATGTGAAAAAGAGAATTATACAATATAAACAACAACATTAATAATAATAATAATAATAATAAAAGTTTGCTATTTAAATGAAAGGGATAATGATAGAGAATACAGGAAGAGGGGCGTCACTGCACAGCATGTTGGAGCACATGCACTACAAAGCAGGTTATGTCCACAAATGTTTTAACAGAAAAACAGAAGCACACAGCATTTATCAAATAGTTCTGAAAACAGTGTTCAGAAGTTATTTGTGAGAGGCCAGAACTGCACACAGGAGATCAGATTCACTTTCACCCCATACCTCACGGTCTAGTGTGGCAGACAATACTAACAAATGTTCCTCAATCCAGTTCTTTCCTCTCGCTCTGTCGATAAAGGTGTGTTAGAAAGAACACAGAGTTGCCACTGGCTGAATTACATTATTGACTTGACGTGGCAGTGCAAAATGTCCGAGCAGTGAGTGCCGCTGCTGTCTGCC
The DNA here is from genome assembly GCA_021397915.2 of Tor tambroides. Classification (NCBI taxonomy): domain Eukaryota; kingdom Metazoa; phylum Chordata; class Actinopteri; order Cypriniformes; family Cyprinidae; genus Tor; species Tor tambroides. Next base: position 17,471 of record JAFVLL020006033.1, on the reverse strand, counting down.
AATGATCAGAGCTCTGTTCTGTGTGAATCAAACAGATATTGATTCGTCTATTCGTATTCCTCGTACTCGTCTCACCTTCAGCCCCGTTCCCAGCAACACGCGCCTCTCAGACGAGGCGGCTCCTGCCATGACAAACACGCGGATGTTTAATAGATAATCACTGTGCAATCACAACATTCCAGTCCGAGGTAAATACCAGAAATCAGAATGCCGGCGCGAGACTGAATTCTTATCTACATCGCCTTATTATCTCCGTCAGCTCAGTTAATGACTAAATTAGCCCAGCTATGAACCCAGAGTGAAGGCCTGCTGTAAGGCTCACGTTCGTCTCCCTCGAGACTCCACTGTAGATCTTATTTTCTTCTAATGAAGATGTGATTCTGGCACTTGGCTGAAGGCTGGTGCGTGGAGACCGGGCTGATCCACTTACCGAGCGCTGTCCAATGTATGTCAGATAATCTGCAGCTCTGTGCTAACCGCAAATGAGCCTATTCCAACATCTGGGTCCCACTGGGAGTCTAACTTATTAGTGTCCGCCGAGTGCTAGTTCCAAGAAGGCGACATGCAATCAGCCTCATGAGGACCCAGTGTGTAAAACCTTAAGAGGAGATTACAAGAACTTCTGTAGAACACAGAGTCTCAAGTTTGTTGAAATAAAGTGTTCAAAAGTTAAACTATATTGATTTGACCCTGTATAAGCAATTGAAAAGGGTTCAATTATTTTTACTTACAATTTTTTTTTTTTTTAAATTTACAACTTTTAAAGTAAATAGTGCATGAATGACTAGAATTTGGCAAATGACTGAGGGGAAAAAAAGCCATTTTAAAATGTGTATTTTTTCAAATTAATTAAATAAAAGGCAAAGTTTTAAGTACGTGTGTTTATTCGATAATTTGAAACATTATTTACAGCTACAATAATAATAATAAATAATAATAATAAATTATTATTATTATTAATATTGTTGTTGTTTATTTATTTATTTATTTTAAATAAAGAGTAACAGGTTAGAAATTATTTAAAACTGAATCAGGATAACTTATATATATATACATATACTAATATATATATATATATATTAGTGCTGTCAATCGATTAAAAAAAATAACTAATTAATCACACATTTTTCTGAAATCCCACTTAACATTAAAGTTTTTAAATACACTTTTATATTGCAATAATTTCACATTCAGTCTTCAAATTAAGGTACAAACAACAAAGACAGTATATTTTTAATATTTTTTTAATGGCATCTTTATTTTTATGACTGAAGGCCAGTATCACTGATACCAATTAATACTGATGTCTCTATAAAAATGTTTCCCCCTAATATTTAACCATTGACTATAGCCATTCAACTTTACTTTATAAGTAAGAGCTATCAGTTTTAACATTTATTATACTTTAAAAATAACTTCTAATTTAAGTGAACTTAAAACAATCTTCACATAAACCCATTATAATAAATGTTATATTTATTTACCTGTGCCCCTCAGCAGAAATATACAGAAACTGAAAAAAGTTATCAAACACTAAATTCTAAACTAAATACAGATGAATCCTTAAAACTATAAAAGTTATTGATTTCCTCTTTTTTCTTTTATTCTTGATGAACAGACATCACAGCAGCTGGTTATTAGGTTATTTTGGCTGCTTTTTCTTTAAGAGCTGCCGCTACTGAACATGACGCGGATCTGACATGCATCGTCTTTTCTCTCAACTCTACCTTTTCTGACCCATTTCAGGTCGGACCCATTTCAGTCTCTTCTAATGAGCTGACGAGTTGAATCGGATGTGTTAGATGAGGGAGAAAGTGCTAGGATGCTCCAGGACAGTTTGGAAAACCATTTCAGAGACATGTTCTTAATGTAATTCATATAGCCTATAACATATTACATGCATGCACAGTTTTATGGCAGCTTTAATCGCCATTTTGGTAACTTCAGGACTTAACTGATCACGACATTGCATGCTCGTAGTTTCTTTCGCGATTTGATATGAAATGATACAGGCTATGCGCACGCCGGCACCTTTGTGCGTGTATTGAAGAGCACGTGCTGCGAGCACAGGACAGTTTCCACGCTTGTTTGACTCGCGCTTGACGCTGAAGTGAAGTTGAAGCGCCGAAACGTTGAATGAGACCGAAAAGTCTCCGGTTTGATACGCTCGTAAAGACATTCTGCGAATAAATTCACTTCTTGTCAAGAAAAAAAAAGAGAGACAGAATTAGCAGTTATGAGTGGGGTGGCCAACCCTAGGCCCCGCCCCTGTGTTAACGGCGTTAAATAATTTTAAAGCGTTAAACTGAAAAAAAATAAATAATAATATTTATATATAAGTTATCCTGATTCAGTTTTAAATGTCTGTTTATTTGAAACATTATTTACAGCAGCTACATTTATAAACTGATTATTAAATCCGAATTGATGAATGACAACAACAGTTGCTATTATTAGTAGTAGTAGTAGCCTCTGCAACAACTTAATGAGTTCGATCAGGTCTTTGAGTGAAAAAAAAAACTCTGTCTCATTCTTTTTGCTTGCAGCAATCGAGATGTCTTTTTCAGTGATTCACTGCTCTTTACAACCAACAAAGGGCTCCTCAAGAATCAGCAAAAGCATGGCGATCATTTCCTCATAAACAATAATGAAAGTGGTTCACAAAGAGAGGCCAGATATCTGCATACACAAACGCTCACACCACAGCTCGCAATAAAGCTCGTCGGTTTATACATTCAGGCAGAGATTCATATGTCTGAGACTCTTTCAGGAAGATAAAACTCAATCAAAGCCTTTGTTGACTAATAGCCGCCTGTGACTGAATCCTCAATGTAAATGTGTCAGCTCAGGGTCAGCCACAAGGATTCTCTGTAATTGGCACCATTGAATAGAGGCCTCGTCAGGGAAGCGAGGCTTTATTTCCATAGAGACGGCTCATCTGTTGCTATAGTTTCAACACGACTTAGTGCCTCTTCTTAAGGCTGAGGAGAAAATACAGCTAGTGTCCCTGAGGAGGATGTCTTCTGAAGACGACGGCAAAAAAAGCAAATATGTTTGCTCTGTCGGAGCTGGGGACGACGCATATAAAAGTCAGAGGCTTTCAAGGATTCAAAAGACCGAAGATGAATACTTTGATAAGCCGAAGCAACACTTTTTCCACACAGTCTGCCTTTTTCATCAATATGGCTGATTCTCGAGACACAGCTACTAGGCAAAGCTAACACCTATAGTATGGAAGACAAAAAAAAAAAAAAAAAAAAGAGACTAAAAAGACTAAGACTACTAAAAAAAAGAAGAGTCTTCAGAAAGCCAAACATTAGAAATTCAAACAGAAAATCTAGATTTAATCAACATTTCAGAAGTCAGTAACAAAATCTCGAATGCCACTATTTCATCTCCATTTCAGAATTCTTGATAACATTTTCAGTTCAACAGAAAAAAAACAAGTATTGTATTGAATGCTTTCTTTAAACCTGTTCATTTAGTTTGATAAAAGTTTATTTAAATCTTTCAAAACTAAAACAAAACTAAATATTAATTATAACTATTTCTTAAAAAACAATTAAAAATAAAATAAAAAGTTAACAAAGCTCCCAAATTATTAAAATATAAGAAATATTAACAAAACAAAATATTTTACTTAACAGTTTAAAAAAAAATACATTTAATAAATAAAAAATGGAATGTAGCCCCTGAAATAAATAAATCACTAATAGTTTTCAGTTTTCAAAGTTTTAAATTGTTCATTGTTCAACAGTCAGCAGTAAAGTTTGAAATAAAGAAATTAATTACAAGCTATAGAAGAAATAATAAAATAAAAAATATAATAAAATAAAAATAATAAAGTAATATAACTGCATATTTTTTAATAAATAAATAAGGAATTTAGTCTTAGAATTAAATAAACTGCTAAAAGTTTTCAATTTTGAATAAATATTGTTCATTTTAACAGTCAGTAATAAAGACAAGCCAAACAAATAAACAAATAAAGAATATAGTCTCAGAATTGAACTTCTAAAAGTTTTCAATTTTGCGTACATTTTATATTGTTCATTTCAACAGTCAGTAATAAAAACCCACCAAACAAACAAGCAAGCCAACAAACAAACAAGCAAAACAAAGAAAGGCATACATGGATACATACATACATGCATACAAACAAACAACAGAAGTATACTATACCGCACTATACTGAAAGGCCTAATTCGCAAACCACATATTGTTCATATATCACCTATACAATTGTGTAGACATTAACGAAATAGATTGTCCATCTAAATTATATATGTATAAATCAATCAATCAATCAATCAATCAATCAATCAATCAATCAATCAATCAATCAATCAATCTTCCAAACACTGAGTGCAAGCCAATGTGAAAGTTTGACATTGTCGATATGAGTGAAATGAAACTACGCTTAAATAATTCCTTATTTAACAATTCACTTCTGCTAATGCCCTGTGTGCCATGTCTCCAAAGGTGGCAACAAACTAACTAAATGGAAATGGAAATCAATGCTTCATCGTGACATAATTAGAGAGGAACAAAGCCACAGGAGTTAAATGAGGACGTGATAGGTCAAACGCCCAATTGAGGAATAAAGATCATTGATATTCAGGTTTGTCAAACGCCTCATCATCGCATCTGGTCGCCTCCCACAAATTGCTGGAAAACACGGCGGTTGCTGTTTAATGGCCATAGGGGACGCAGTCAAACAAATGGAGCACGAATGTCAAGCTGGGCGAACCCAACAATTAAATACTAAAATCATAATCAAAACACAGGTGATGAGCAAGTAGCACATATAGGGCGAGCCTGAAAATGTCACGTTATTTACGACCGAGCTCAAACATTGACCTTGCCTTGATACAGGGAGATATAATTGCATTCGAGCTTTGTAAAGGAAATTGAAACCGATCTTTGTTGATGTTTAGACCACTGGGTGAAGTCTCATTACATGGCTATTATAATTCATAAGGAGAGCAGGCTTAGAAGAGTGTTTGAGAGATTAGTTAACGACACCCGGCACTTCGGCCCGCACTGATCCGTAATAAACTGACTGAACGGAAATCTGGAGCCATTAATGATGTTGATGTGCCCATTTCCCAGAGTTCCCCAAGGCAATGTCTGGCATGGAAGCATTTCCCTTTGGAAATAATAAAATAAATAAAAGAATTAAACACTGAAAGCTCCACAGTTACTACACTACTTTCATTTCAGAAGATAGAAGTGTATTATATCAAATAGTGTGTAATTAAATATCACCATCATTTATGGATTTTAGTTAAGTTTATGAGCATATTAACTGAGCCACTGCAGAATTGTCCAAGAGGTTGTGGTTGCTATATCACTGCAATTCTTACAAAATAACCTTGGTTACTGTCACTCACTCAGACTAACTTTACAGCACTGGAAATTTCCATAAAGAGCATTACTTTAAGTAAAATGCACTCCAATTAAAAATGACGGTAACACTTTATTTCGATAGTCCACTTTAGATATTCTATACTTTGCAACTACATGTCAACTAGCAGTCATTAGAGGATTAGTAGACTGTCTGCTTAATATCTGTTAGCACTTTATTTTGATGGGTCCACAACATACTGAATGACTATGAGAAACTTTGCAAGTATATGTCAACTTATTCTATTAACCCTAAACCTTAGGGTTAACAGTCCACTCTGAGAGTTAGTAGATATGCCACTGGTTTCACAGACAAGGCTTAAGCCTATTCCTAGACTAAAATGTAAGTCTGAGCTGTTTCAAATGAAAGAACCTTGCACTGACTGATCTTAGAATATATCAGTGCCTTTGTTTTGTCTCAAGATGCACACCAGTAATGTTCTTTCTAAGGCAAGTTTATAAAAATTACTTAAATGTCCTAATGAAATATGGCCTAATCCTGGTTTAGGCTAAACTCTGTCTATGAAACCAGGCCATGTAGTTGCAAATTAATGAGAATTAGTTGACATATAATTGACATGTAGTTACAAAGTTACTTATAGTTAGTAGAATGTCTAAAGTGGACTTTCAAAAGTGTAAAAGAAAGAGAAAGTGAAGTGATGTGTGGCCCATTCTTGGAATTTGTGCTCTGCATTTAACCCATCCAAGTGCACACACACACACACACACACACACACACACCGAGAACACACACCCATAGCAGTGGGCAGCCAATGCTGCGGCACCCGGGGAGCAGTTGGGGGTTCGGTGCCTTGCTCAAGGGTCTCACCTCAGTCGTGATATTGAGGGTGGAGAGAGCGCTGTACATTTACTCCCCCCACCGACAATCCCTGCTGGACCTGAGACTCGAACCTGCGACCTTCAGGTTACAAGTCCGACTCTCTATTCATTATGTTTCTAAAAAGAATTTAAAGAAAAATGTACAAAGACTGCTTACTTCTTACTTCTTTATTTTATTTCAGTTTCAGTTTTAATGCATGTAGTACTTAAACTTTATTTATACTTTTCTTTATTTATTCACAAGATAGTTTACAGGGTAACACTTAATGTATACTATTTATACTTTATTTCAGCTTCATTTTAATGGAAAAAAGTTAGTTTTTGTTATCAGTAACATCGCTGACAGTGAAAGTTTGTCTGATAAAATGACAGATGGCAACAGCAAGGTAGGATTCATCAGTAATGCATTTAATGCGGGGCTTAGCTAAAAGAATTCACGCTGAATGACTCTTATATTTAAGATATATGTACTTACACAGTAAATAGCATCAAGCTATTTACTTTTTGTAAATAAAATATTAATGAACTTATTTACAGTGTAAAACAAGTGAGCATTCCCTGAAGCCCTTATACGACTCATTCATCATCTGTTGATATTAATTTAAATACTTCCTTATTAGTCATGTACCACAGGGTGTATCTTATGTCAGACAGTTAATGTTTATTTCATTATATTTGTGTTGTGCATTACCCTAATGGTATTATGTGTTTGTTTATAATTACAAACTATAAAATATACAGTACGGTATAATAAATGTCACACAGTGCTGCCACATATGTTGTCACTGGGCAAGTACGGATGGTTTTTAACAGTACATTTAACAGCATTTTTGTCTACAGTATACAAATAATGCATCATGTTACATAAAGTTAAAAAAGTCCATGTTTTACCAAACAGGCAAAAAAGCAATTTCATAATTGCCTGTGTCGCCTGCCTCAGCACTTAAACACAAACAGAATTCGGTGTTTGTATTTTCTTGAACTCTCTGGTAATATTTTCAAATGGGTTTAGTTGCTATGGTGAAGCGAAGGTGACGAGAAGAGATAAAAGAAAGAAAAAAAGAGAACTAATGTAATTTCAGTAGCATTTCCTTTGAGTGATGTGTGTTGTAATGGGGCGGTAATTGAATAGGCCAGCTCTGAATCAATAGCAAAGCGGAGCATGCGGCATGAATCAGCCAAATCGTCCTTTATGACACGGCCACCAGTCTTCATAATGAACGAGCAGCGATCCCTAAATTGGCAACTGATTTCAGCTGTTATGGATACAGAGTGTGCCTGCGGTGTATGAAAGCACGGGACATACACAAACAGGGTAAATTAATAGAAAAAAGAAACAGAAACCACAAAATAAACCCCAGACGAGGCGTTCGGCCCACGTTCTGCGACGGAGAGCAGATGGGATGTATAGTACTGAAAATCTAACACAGACTGCTGGTGGCTCATATAAAGCCTATGTAAACAGTATTTGTCTTTCTGTTCAAACGATGAGCTCCGAATAATCACATTGCGTTGTTCCGATGAAGTTTAATGCAGTTAGCTCCTGTTCTGTGAGCTTTCCCATCCAAAACTGCCGTCTGTTGATGTCATGTGCACCTCCAAAACTATTCGGGAGCAGGTGGCTGCTGTTAAAATGGCATCTCATCCTTTCTGATCGGCAGACACCAATCAGAAGATTAATTAAAACAGACTATGAGCGCAGTGAGAGTCAAGCCATCTGCTATAGGTCAGTTTTGCCATCCCTTCTTTGATTGGTCAGATCTGGGTTTGGTTAACTGGTTGCCAAGGTGAGGAAAACAGGCTGTTAGATGTTAATCTCGTAGGAGACTTTTGACTATCAGAGTGAAGTGATAGAAAACCTGTGTAAAGGGTGGTTAGAGCGATAGTTCACCCCCCAAAAATGGTCATTTATTTACTATAATTTTATTCCAAACCTGTATGATTATTTTTTCTTCTGTTGAACACGAAAGATGAGTCAGTCAAAGATGTGACGGCTCCTGTGTCAGCAGCACCACACGCATGGGTCGTGGTACTCTTGTAAACGCACATCGAAGACTGACACGGAAGAGAAAAAAAATTGTTGAATAAAGTCATTATTTTTATTTTCTTTGCACACAAAATGTATTCTCGTAGCTTCTTAAGGTTGAACCACTGATGTCACATGGATAATTTTAATGATGTCCTTACTACCTTTCTGGGCCTTGAACGTGGTAGTTACATTGCTGTCTAGATTTCTCTTTCAGAAAGCTCTCAGATTTCGTCAAAAAATATCTTAATTTGTGTTTGGAAGATGAACAATGGTCTTACAGGTTTGGAACGACATGAGGGTGAGTAATAATGACAGAATTTTAATTTTTGGATTAACTATTCCTTTGGAGCCAGATTTACTAAACCGTCTTTTGGCGTTAAAGTAGTACTATCAGAATTTACTAAAGACGCGCAGTGAAGAATTAGCACTGAAAAGGCATGGACATAGTTATTTTTGCACCTGACCTTATCGAATTTTATGGGAGGAGAGTATTAAAATATATCACACAACGCAATTTACTAATGTTTGCACTCATCAGATTACTGATATTTGTGCCATTATTTAACGTCAAAATGAAGCATGTCTTAAAGCAGGCGGTAATTTGCGCTGCTCTTGGTAGATTTTAGTCATTATGGAAATGATCTGGGTGTGTCTGTGTTCTTTAATGTGTGCATTGTTAGTAAATCACCAACAGAATTTTCCTCTCCCAACCATTAGCGCTTTTACGCTAATTCGCCCTGTTTAGTAATCTGGCCCTAAATCTCAATTTTTAACAATAATAAAATAGTGATTTGTGGAGTCAAAAGTCATTCCTTTTCGATAAGAAATCTGAAGTTACAAGTGTTAAGGTGGGTTCGCATTTATCGCCATTTAACAAAATTTTACTGGCACAATCAAGTCATTTCAATAGGAATTTGCGTGACTGGGAATTTCGCTTGAGTGCAAAGAGTTCCCAACGCAGATTTTGCTACTTGTTCAAGTTGTTCCACAAAGCTGCTTGGTTTGAAAGTGACTTTTGTGTAAACTGACCTCTTTTTGGGCCAGTAAAATTTTGTTGAAATTTTGCAAACGTGACTGCTAGCCTTTAGCAGGTTTTACATTATGCAAATTAAGACACTAGCAACCAATAACAACTCAATGTCAGAGTCAATGCTCCATAGCTCCCAGAAGTGGCCAACCAATCAGATTAAAATGTGAATGTATGCAAATTACATGTATATTTCACCTGAATATGTTCGTATATTGTTATTTATCAATCTCCCAAGGGCATCAAGGAGACTGATTCCGCCATCATCTTCTGAAACGTCTGAGCCTGCACAGCTTATAAACCAGAACTTCAAAACTGAAGGTATCTAATTAAGACAAGAAGCAAGATCTGTGAGTGAATCACATATCAGCCTTCGGATCTAAACTTGGTAGTTTCATTGGGCCAGTGGCTAATGGTGACCCAGGGTTGGACTTCCACTCAAGCGTGAGGGGGATAGAGAGTGAGAGCACGTCTTTTTTTGCCCCTTCAGATATAATTGGGAGGATAATTTCGCCACACTTGCCAGTCCACTTGGCCTTGCCTGGGTAATTGCTCCACATTAGTCAACTGCTCAGAAATGTAACTAGGCTTAAACATTTGCAGGACCCCTACAAATATTTATTTATTTTTTCCATGTATGAGTTTGGGGCAGGACAGCTTGTATGACTAATGGCAGATGATTCACAAATAAATGACTTCAATGAGTGAATTAAAAAACAACCAGTGCAGTCCAATTCACATGCATAGGAATCTTATGAGCTGGTTCTTTTAAGGATTCGTTCAAAAAGACTGAAACTCAGAAGTTATCCTTTGAATCAGTCTGACAAGCTTTTTGAATATATCAAAGCATTTCAGAATGATTACTGAAAGATCATGTGACAATAGATTTTTTTTTTTTTTTTTTTTAAATAGAAATAAAATTTAAAAGAAAATAGAAAAATGGGGGTTTGGGGGTAGGTTGAGGGGTCTAAAAATCTAAATCGCTTATTGATAAAATTATTAAAAGACATTGATATGAATATCTTGATATGAAATGTACGTAAAATTTTACGTTTTTTAGCTAAAAATATGTAGCGGTTTGTACATTTAAACATTGAAATACATCTGATTTGTACATTTTAGCATCAATAAAAACATACAAAAAATTTACAAAAATGTGCGTTTTGTGCTTGTAAATGTTACGTATTAATACCTACATACAAAAACTGAGACGAGGCTGATATGTGTGTGTGTAGTGGGTGTGTGTGTGTATATATATATATTACTGAAATATGCCCTAACGAAAAACTGAATCAAAATCAGAACTGAATTGAATCCAGTGCCAGTGAATTAGAATCAAACTGGCAAATCTGTATCGACACTCAGCCCTAAAATTGACCTGTAACTTCAATTTATCTCAGAAGCACTGAAATAATAACATTTATCAACAGCATCTGTTATGTTAGATAGACTTGGAACATTTTTCTTTCACACGTACAGTACAAACACACACAGTCATAAACACACATTTAGGTTTTCTCGCCTCACTGATGACTTCCTAAAGAGCAAGAGCCTTGCTGAAAGATTTACAAATGAGATCTCTCTTTATGTCCCAATCACCGCTCTTTATCTATCCATCAATAGCTCCTTCAGCCCCCACCACTTACAAACCATCATGTGCTAGCAGACCATGATAAGCAACTAATCTTAAACTAAATATGTGCGAAAAATGAATTATAGGAGTCATCTTGGAGCTTAAGAACCATGTATTTCTCATCTAGAGTATGGTTCCATCAACAGATCACAGTAATGCCACAAAATATGTCTTACTGCAGCTCACCATAAACCACCTGCTATTAATTCACACTCCAGGAAGGAGAGAAAGGTATTAGTTACGCCTCTACATTGCTTACATACTGCTTTTGTGTGGTGTGAAACAGTCCCCAGAGTGTTGCGTAAGAATGGTTTACAAGGAAGATGATGCTTATCTTGTGATGTGAATCTCCCCACAACTGCAGCCGAGCTCTTTCTGTCCCCAGCAGCAGGGGCTCACGGCTGAAACACTAAAACAGCACGTCTGAATCATGAGCTCTCCAGCGCTCAAACATCAGCCCCAGCAGGTCAAAACCAAGAGCTCTTACCTGTGAAGACAAAAGAGAGAGAAGAAAAACAGTAAGATTCACAGTCAGATGCATCATAACTTTAACTTCACTAATAATTATGAAGGTTTTACTACAAACTAGGGTCATATCAATAACAAAATTGATTACTGAAACTGGGGCTGTCAATAGATTAAATTCTTCATTCTACCCATTATAATGTTATTTTCCATTTTATCTTTCAAACTGCATCAAAAGCCATATAATTAAATGCAATAAATAAATAAATAATAAATAAATAAATATAATATATATATATACATATTTTTTTGATAAAATAAAAATCAATCAAGCCTTTAAATAAATAAATAAATAAATAAATATTCCCCATACTTAAACTAAACTAGAAACATGCATACAATTATGAGTGCAAATTTTAAAGCAAGCGAACAAACAAACAATTAACAATAAATATTCTAACAATCTATTTATCCATTCACCCAATCAAGATCAAGGTTGTTTTTGTTAACTAAAACTAAAATCATCACAACAACAACAACAACAACAATAATAATAATAATAATAACAATAATAATAATAATACTTTACATAAAACAAACATTACCTGAAATAAAAATAAATAAAAATTAAAATAAATAAAAATATAATAACACTTTCTTCATTTCAGTTAGTTGAAATAATTTCTAATTTTCGTTAAGTTTAATTTTTAATTTGAAGTATAAAAACAACAAAATAAGATAAAACTGAAAAAAAAATCACATTTAAATAAAATAATAATAAAAATTACAACACAAAACTATTGAAACTTTAAAATAAAGCAACTAACTAAAATAAAATAAAACAAAAATTAACAATAAAAAATAATGATACTAAAATAACATGAATCAGGATTTGATTTATAGAGAAAATACAGAATGAACCAGTTATTACATTAAATTTGTTAAATTTTTAAAAACAAATTCATGCATTAATGCATTAACTTTTGTTTGTCTGACCAGTGTCAGGTGAATCATGGACATAAATGAATGCTTTTTACTGAATCAACAACAGTACAACCAGTTTAGTCCTGATGAGTCATAATCAGTTCATTTTAATGAATCATTCAAAAAGGCAAACTCAGAAGTTACCATTGGAATCAATGGAACCCTTCACTAATGCATTAACTTTTATACACCACACTGCCAACTGTACAGAATAACACCACAATGTCGTCAAGGTCAGGTACAAAATGAGCTAAATCATACTGATTTACGGGTGCAACTGTACTACAAACAGAAACTTGGATTCAGGTTAAATTCTATAGCAAAAAAAAAAAAAAAAAAAAAATTCCACTGTCAAAAACACATTTCTGCTAAATGCTTTAGCAATTTGCATTGCAATATTTCTGTCGTATGTGTGCATGAGTAGCATAGCAAAACACACACTGTGCTCTCCAGGGCCGCTTTAGCCCTCGGGACAGCCCTCATTCCGTACTCCTGCTGTGGTCAGTCTGTGGAAATGGTGAATAATGACCCTGAATTCTGTGCCGTTATCACAAAAACCTCCCCTTCTCGGTGTGATTACAAGCCAGCTGTTCCCTTCACCCCACCAGCAGACATTAAAAAAAGCATGCGGCCCCTTAATGAACAGTGACTGTCACAGCGGTCCGCGCATCTAAAGAGCATGCTAACCCTACGGCTGCTCAACAATCCTCCCCGCCAGGCTGTCAGCACGCCTGAGGCCTTAAGCGGCAGCTTTTTTTTCAATACGTAACATCACATTAAAGCTTCGCAGGGCGAATGGTACCCACACTTATCAGGACTTGGCATGCCAGCTAGTGGGAAGCCTCGGGACAGGAGGACACCTATGGCATGCATTTTTCATGCGCTCATAACTGCCACCCAAAGCCACGGAGAGAGTCTGGTCTTCGGCTGAGCTGAAGATTTACAGCTCTACCTTCCGTTCCCGTTCTGGAAATAACCGCTTTAACATAATCCATAAAGAAACACCAATAAAGGCAAAGTGGTAGCCTGGATTTTATTACTTAGGCCTATGCAATTTTCTGTCAAATGTATTTATTTTCATTAGCTGCAGTAAGTGTGATGATGTGTTATTACAAAAATATAATAATAATAATAATGCTAAAAAATGGTTACAACATCAGTCATGATATACATGTTGAAAAAAAAATTATAAAAGCAGATATATCTTGAAATAAAAGAGCTTGATATAAATGAAAATATAATAAATATAAAAATTAATAAAGATAAACTGCACATTCACAACACAAGTACATCCTACCAACTGTCATGGTTTTATAAATATATATATGAAGGCAAACTGTACATTTACAACAGAAGTATACCCGTAACTATCTTATGTTATGGTTATAACATCATAGCATATAACATATAACTGCCGATGTTTACAAATGAAAGCACAATGATCAGCCAACCATAAATGACCATTCGCAAGAGCTTGATTGACAGGCGATCTGACCAATGCTGAATCCGTCATCTTGTCTGACAAAAAATCAGACAGGATAGTAGATTAACTTTGGTGGACTTATGCTGCCTTCACATGCTCTCGGAATTATCGTGAATACGAGTTTCCTATAAAAAAGAGCACATGAATGCCATTTGATGTCGTGTTTACCATTGGGAAGTTCAGAACTAATTTTGATACCCAAATTCCCGAGATAGGCAGGCCGCAAACTTTAAACATAGCGGATGGGAAGGATTTCTGCTGTGCATGCTTTATTAGTTTTTTTGTTTTTTTGTTTTTTCCCACAACAGCTTCATTGCCTTCTCTTGTCATTAAAGTAGTAGGCTATTTAAATATATGAATAATAATTTGAAGGGTATTGTATAAGCATATTTTATACACAGCGAAAATAGCATGTACTTCACCAATATTCCAGAATAGTCAGCAAGCTGACTGGCTAGGCTAGATAGCTAAATCTATACAGTGGTATGTATAGCTGAAAACTATTACCATTTTAGTCCGTAAGCAACCTTAACTTGTCTACATTATGCCTTTGTTGTGAATGTGATTATAAACAATGGCATTCTCCATTCTTTCTGACAACAATGCACCTGAACACAACAAGCTCACAATCACGACTTAAGAAGTGGGAATCATAAAATTTACGATAGCACAAGGCGGCAGCATTAACATGATATCAGAATTATTGTAAATACGAGTTTCCTAAAAGGAAATTGTACATAAACGGCCTCTCAAGTCATATTTACTAATGGGAAACTCACAGATAATTTTGATACCTGAGTTTCCGAGCTGGCGGGCCATAAACTTTAAACATGGAGGGGCAACTATTGCTGTGGTCAATGCTATTCTTTATTTTTACTCTATACTCTACTTTACTCTATATTATACTCTATTCTTTCTTTTTATTTTTTTCCACAACAGCTACATCACTTTGTCTTGTTGCTAAAGTAGTGTATTTATTGGCTATATATAAACAACAATTTGAAGCATATTGTATGTTTTATAAACACTGAAATAAGCATGTATTTTACCTAAATTTCATCATCGTCAGCAAGCTGACTATCTAGCGAGGTGAATGTTTATACGCTTGATAACCAATGGGATGCTACATTTTATTCTTTCCGATAACAAAGCACTTTAAATGTGACAAGCTCATTATCACGATTTCATAAGTGGGAAATAGGAAATTTCCGATAGCACGTGAAGGCAGCATTAAACTTGAAAAATGTTGTGTATTGACGTCTTTCCACGGTTGAAATAAAATATGTTCTGATGTTCATTCATGTTTATTTCGTGCTTTAAGTAAATATGAAAAGACAGTCGGTTCATGTGCTGCTTGAACAGAGGCGCTACACCAATCTGTCACAACATATTAAAGAGCCACAAAATGCTATTTATTGTTTGAATTTCTTTTTAAAAAAATGACAAAATTTGAAAGCTGAAACTTTGTTTCATACCAGAAGTAACCTGCTCTGTCTTGTCTGGCAGCATGTTGTCAGTTTCCTCTCTGCTCCGCGATGCATTTTTTACTGCGTGAGAACATGATGTGTAGTGTGAGAGTGGCATGGCTTGTTGGACATAGCAACAGTAACTAAGGAGGGCAGGTTTTTTCGAAGGGTCAATAGAGGTTGTTTACATATAAAAGTCTTAAAGGAACAGTTCACTGAGAAAATAACTGACTTTTTATTCCACATTTGGTAATTCTTGTTTTAAAGACAAACATTTCAAAATTCATAATTAGTGATAAGCTAATATAAAAAACAGTGCAACTATTTATAAATTATGAAAAATACTTTAAAAAAGAAAAATTAAGACTGAAAAAAAAGCAAAAAAAAAAGTTGTTAAAACATCTGAAAAATGACAAATTATGAAAAATCATATATCCCATGGTGGCAAAAACAGTCTGTGTAATTCTAAGAGTCAGAGAGAGGGTGTAAAACGGCTACGTAAAACTAAATCACAATGTTTTGGAACCAACTAATATTATAAACGGGCTTCAGGGAAAAGAATAAAAAGCTACAAAAGTGTAGCATATGGCCCCTTTAAAAATACAGAAGGCATTTTGGCTATTTGCCATATTAAAAAAGAAAGAGGAACGGCTTATTTTCTAACAGTGAGAGGAAAATCTGGAGTTTGTGCACGATGTGCTTCTCTCGGCTTTGTGGATAGCTTTGGGTATATCGATCGAGGGGTGTTTTTGGATGTTTGGGAGCAGGCTGTGAGGAGCATATGAAAGGTTATGTGTTGGAAAAGGTCTCGGCACTAGAGTGGAGCTGCAGGTTTGTTTAGCTGTGCTGTTCTGAATGCTAAAACAGGAGGGGAGGCTGCAGCGTTCCTGCAGCCACTATCAGTGCTGTCAGACCCAAGGCACTGCCGGAATGCTCAAAGCGTCTGTGCTACACAAGCTAACAGACAAGCACACGGCTGCATGCGTATACACATGATAGCTGAGACTCAAGAACTTCAAATACTAAGTTCAAGTTTGATGTGCAATTCTGTCCCACCTCTACAGAAGTATTGCAGCAAATCATATGTGAAAGCACTGCATGAGCACGCTAAACCTTTAGAGATTTCTATATTTTCTGAAGAAAATGTGAATAATATTTGCCCGTGCAAAACATGCTGCCAACTAATGGTGTCGCTGTGGTTGCCAGAGAATTGCTATATGGTTTCTAAGGTGTTCTGAGTGGTTATAGTGCACTACTACAGAATGTGATTGCAAGGGTGTTTTGGGTGGTTGCTCGATAGTTACAAGTCCATTGTCCATTGAATGTTTGTATAGTACATAAGTGAAAATCATTTAGATAGTAGAGAAAAAATGGAAAAGTAACGTGATTTGAGTGTCTGTAGAACAATGAGTGTGAGACACTGGACTTTTATAATTAATTAACGATACACAATATATCGGTACCGTAGAAAGAAAGAAAGAAAGAAAGAAAGAAAGAAAGGACAATATTAGATATTGTGCAGACACATTTTCATCTATAATTACATTACTTTTGCTGTCAACTAACATAATAGTTAACACGAATGATTTAATAACACTGTTTAAATGTATTCTTTAGTAAATCTTAAAATAAATATCAATTTTTCAGACCCCTAAATGGACTTGCAGCATGTGATTGATTAAATAATTTTAAAATAGAAAAAGTTAATAAACTTTTAGTAGTAGAATAGATAGTATTGATTAACACTGTATACTGTAGCATAGAACTTTTGGGAAATAAAATAAAATAACAAAATAAAATAAATAAAAATACAATTACATGATATTTTAGTTAACTTATCAGTTATAGCTAACATTAAAATAATTGTTACATCTCTAATAATACATAAAGAGCAACAGTAGAAGTGCTCCATTAATATGTTCTTCTTTAAACACAGAAGACATGATATTAAGACTGAAAGCATTGAGAATATTCTACCCCCCCCCCTGTGTTCAAAGTTTATCCAGAGTCAAACCAAGGACACTTAACATGAATTCATCCATGTTAACTATACTAAGCACCACTTCGAAAGTGTAAATGGAATAGCGTATATATATATATATATATATATATATATATATATATATTGTATATACTGT